>JAOWBW010002326.1:56703-94346 GCA_026119855.1 Campanula takesimana
CTCGAGGAGGACCCGTAGAGATGGGACTTCAAGTTCGATAGGGAGTACGGCTTCAAGAACCATAGACCAATGCATAGGAAGTTTCTCCTGTTGCGGATCGTATTGATGTGCGGTATCCCCACAATGCTAATGGTAGCTTCTCGGCCAATCCCTTCCTGTTGAGGCCATTTCTTGACGATGGTCTCGATGGTTTTATTTGCTTTGCTGCTTTCGACGGCACCATTTGCTTGGGGCGGTAAGGAGATGACTTGTGCTTGGTGATCTTGTATTCTACCAAAAGTGCATCCATTTTCCTTCTCGAAGTGAGAGCCGTTGTCGGAAATGATTTATGAGGCACCCGTATCGGCACATGATATTAATCTTTACAAATTCGGCCACTTTCTTTGCGTTGAGGGTTCGATAGGCTTGTGCTTCGACCCACTTTGTGAAGTAGTCGACTGCCACTAGGACGAATGACTGCCCATTGCTCCCGGCAGGATGACTTTACCGATGATGTCTATCCCCCAACAAGAGAAGGTCAAGGTGTGACCATGTTGTAAAGTTGTGAGGGTGGAGCATGTTCTAGATTAGCGTGGAATTGGCACTTGGCACACCTTTTGACTTTCTCGATACAGTCTCGTTCCATAGTGCTCCAATAGTAACCAATGCGAATATCTTCTTGACTATCATAAACCCATTCATGTGGGGTCCACATTCTCCTTCGTGCACTTCACACATTATCTCTTGAGCTTCGGTCTCATTGGCGCATAAGAGATTGATCCCGTCGTGGTGCCTTTTATAGACTCGTCCCCAATCAGTACGTACCAGAGGCTAACCTTTGCAGAGCTGCTTGAGACTTCTTATTGATGTTCTCGGGATAAGTGCCATCTTTGAGGAAGTTCATGATATCCGAATACCACGGAGAGTTTGTTTGAACCTCGTTGATCTCGATACTCATGCAATATGCCGGACTGTTCCTTCGAGCAATTTTGAAAGGCGTCACCATTTTTCCCTTGGGGCATTTCAACTAATGAAGCTATAGTGGCCAGTGCATCGGCGAAGCGATTCTCTTATCCCTTGGCAGGTAGTTGAAAGTGATCTCTTGGAATTGTTCAACCAGTTCTTCAAGGTGCTGACCATACTGTTGGAGAGTCGGGTCTTGGTTTCGCCATTTACCCGATTGCTGATTGATTAGGAGCAAAGAGTCGCCGAACACTTCTAGTTCCGTGACGTTTCTTTCGAGAGCTGATTCGAGCCCTGCTATGCATGCTTCGTACTCGAATGTTGTTGGTAGCTTCGAATTCCAGGCGTATGGCAATAGGAGTGTAGATGTCTTTTGATCGACAAGCAATACCCCTATACCAAAACGTGTTTATTGGCGGCGCCATCGAAAAAAAAGTTGCCACTGTCTTCCTCGGTGCAGTACAAATTAAATGCTCGTCGGGGAACTGTACATCTTCCCCTTCACTTCGTCACACGGGAATTCGGCAAGCTGGTCACTGAACACTTTCCCCCTGACGGATTTTAGTGTGACGTAAGTGATATCATAGCCGGCGAGCATGAAGTACCATTTGGCTATTCTTGTTGACATGAAAGGCTTCTCGAAGATGTAGCGGAGCGGGTCCACCTTGCTACTAGCTTGATCGGAAAAGCTTCCATATATGTTTGAGCTTTTGAGTGACCCAAACCAATGCTGGACATGACTTCTCTAAGACAGAGTAGTTTCTTTTCGCCTCCTTGGAATCGGCGACTGACAAAATAAATGGCGTTCTCCTTTGTGGACTCTCGTTGCTCTTGTGCTAACATAGCCCCTAGGGCTTCATCATTGACAGTGAGATAAAGCAACAGAGGTTTCTCCTTGTGTGGCGGAACTAGAACAGGAGGGCACGTTAAGTAATGCTTCACTTGGTCGAAGGCTTCTTGGCACGCATCAGTCCATTCTAGAGCCACATTCTTCTTGAGTAGCTTGAAGATTGGCTCGCACATGGAAGTGAGTTGGTGCACAAACCGACTGATGTATTGTAGTCTTCCCATGAAACCTTTAATCTCTTTCTGCGTCTTTGGAGGAGGCATGTCAATGATTGCCTTGATTTTGGAGGGGTCTACTTCGATTCCCCTTTCAGTGACCATATAACCAAGAACTTTGCCTCGGATAACCCCGAATGTGCACTTTGCAGGGTTGAGCCTCATCTTGTGTTGACGAAGCCTTTCGAAGAACTTGCGGAGATCGATTAAATGTTGACCATCGCCCCTTTGGAGTGAATGATCATGTCGTCCACATAGACCTCGATTTCTTTGTGAATCATATCGTGGAACAAGTCTGTACGGCTCTTTGGTAGGAAGCCCCAGCATTTCTTAACCCAAATGGCATGACTGTGTAGCAAAAGGTACCCCACGGTGTTGTGAAGGCTGTCTTATGTTGATCTTCCTCGGCCATAAGAATCTGATTGTACCCAGCGAACCCATCCACGAATGAGCGAACCTCGTAGGCAGCAGTGGAGTCGACTAGCATGTCGATATTAGGGAGTGGAAAATCATCCTTTGGGGAAGCTTTGTTTAAATCCCGGAAGTCTACACAAACTCGAACCTTGCCGTTCGCCTTCCTGACTGTCACAATGTTGGCTAACCATGTCGGATACTCGATGATTTTGATGAAACCCACACTGAGGAGCTTCTCAATCTCTTCTTTGACCTGCAGGGACCATTCCGGCTTGATCTTTCTGAGCTTTTGTTTTACTGGCCTGGCATCTTCTCTGATCGGAATCCTGTGCTCCGCTACCTTTCTGTCTAAACCCGGCATGTCTTTGTATGACCATGCGAACACATCCACGAACTCCCGTAGTAATGCAGTCAACCTGTCTCTGTCGTCTCCCTTGAAGAAGCTTCCAATCTTGGTTTCTTTTGGCTCTTCTTCGGTACCCAGATTAACAACATGCAATTCTTCGTCAGCCTTTGGACCATTCTCGCCACGACTACGGACTTGTTGAGCAAGTTCATTTAAGTATGTTATGTTTTCGTGGTCTATTTCATCATAATTTGAATCGTTATTAACTTGTTCGTTAAATTCATTATTAGTTAATTCATCATTTATGATGTTTGCAATCTCAGGGTACTCAGAAATATCAAATTTTTCATTAGCAAAGAAAGGAAACACACGCTCGGCTATGGCCTCCAAATCCTCTTGGGTGAGGGTATTAGAGACACTCTCGGACTCGAAAGTAAGTGTGAGCTGCTCTTCCTTTGTTGCTGTGCGGGGTATGCAACCCATTTCTTGGACTAAGAATTCCTCGGATACCACGGGCCCTTTTGTTGAATACCAATTGTTGATCGGCTCGGAGCTTGGCGGGATCTCACTGATAGTCTCGTTCATGATGACGGTGTCATGGATGGCGTTAACTTGGCATTCATTCATCATGGCAAGCTCTTCAAACATGGAGGCTAAATCTGTCAGTTCTTCCCCCACGGTGATTTCTGTCTTGGATTCTATAGTCATCTTCCTTCCCCACCATTCACGGGGCGACATGGGAGTTGGTTCCCTTTCGGATTTCTGGATCTCACAATCGGAGAATATTTCGAGGCCGGGCTTTTTTGACACCTTTATTGTTAACCCACGGCTCGGGAAAGATCATGTATGGAACGTCTTCCCCTTGGCGGACAAAATAACCATTCAACGTCTTGCGGTAAGGCCTTAGATTAGGGACTTCATAACGACGGCCTTCTCTACGAGCTCGGTCCTTTTCGTTCTTGATTGCTTGCTCTTGTTTCAAGTCTTCTTTGGAAGGCTCATACCCCAAACCGAAGGTGTTCTTGACAAATGGGACTTGCACGGGATGTAAGATTCCTTGTTGATATTTCCCTAAGCCTAAACCAGGGAAGTAGTCCATATTCCTCATCATGCGGTGGACTTTGTGATTGTTGGGGGTCCATGATCCGTTTCCCCCTTCTTTGTCAATGGCGTTGATTGAGACGCCGGAGAGAGTGGAGTCTGGTAGACCATGCTGAACTTGGTGGACGGGCTCACCTTTTCTGTGGATAGTGATGTTTTCATCCATTACGGTCACTATTTCGTCACCATTTCGGATCTTGACACATTGGTGGAGAGTTGACGGTACGGCATTAGCACTATGAATCCATGGTCGATCCAACAGTAAGTTGAACGAGGCCGGGATATCAAGTACTTTGAATGGAACGGACATGACCATGCTCCCAAACTCAATGTCAATTTCGATCATACCCATGACTGTACGCGCGGTGCTGTCATAACCTCGGATTACTTGAGTAGAAGGCTTCAAATCAGAATCCTTAAGCCCCAGTATGCCCATGATTCTACTAGGCATGAGATTGAGCGCGGAACCACCGTCCACTAAGACTCTTGAGACGGGCCTCCCCCTTGCTCGTACCTTGAGGTAAATAGCTTCGTTGTGGTCGGAACAAATGGTGGAAGGTCCATATCGGCAAAGGTGGTGACGTTGCCAAAATGATGTGACCAATCATTGCCGTGAGGTCCTCGGGAGTAGTATCGGGAGAAACTGATGTATCATCGAGATTGCGGATGACAAGATCTCGGTGTTTCTTTGAGGATGCAATGAGGTCCCAGATAGAGATGTTGTCTTGAGTTTTCTTGAGTTGGACAAGTAGAGGATCTTCGGGAGCGTTGTGAGCTTGCGGCTTTTGAGAAGAGGAGCTCGGTGCGGAAGTGGAAGGGTTGCTTGCTATGACTCGACCGGATCGAGTTAGCATGTTGACGTTCCCATCTTGCTTCTTTTTCCTATTCTCTAGTACTTCCCTCATTACCTCATCGTAAGTCACTACATAACAAGAATTGTCAAGTTTATTCATAACATTGGGGCCCCCATTCACAATTGGGATTGAATGGGTGGTCCCCTCGAGTTCTCCTATCTCTATTACATTGACATGCTCGTCATTAGTCACTACAAATTCTTTCTTATCTATGAGATCTTGAATGACATTGCGGAGAACGAAGCAATCCTCGGTGGTGTGGCCGCTATATTGGTGATAGCCACAATATTTGTGGTGAGCATGATTGGGGTTGATCGTCTTGGGTTGGTACCCTTGCACGGGTGTGACTTGACCCTTTGCCTTGAGGACCTCGAACACTTCGGTTGAGTCATGCCTTGGAGAGGCGTGTAGACACGGTCACTTCGGGACTTCTTCCCTTGAGGTGGAGGAACCTTTTTGTAATTCCCCTTGTCAATAGTGACGGCGTTGACCGAGGCCTCTTTTGTGGAGTTGGAAGCGGCCTTGTAGCGGTAAGTAGGAGTGGTCTTCTTAATCTCCTTGAGCAAGTCATCCATGCGTACCCCCGCCTCATACATTTGGGAGAAGTCGGAGTAGCAAGCCCCACTTAGGTGAGTGCGGAGATCAATCTTGAGACACTTGAGAAATATGTCCATTTGCTCTTTTGTGCTCGGCCTCTCAACAATTTCAGAGAGTTTGTCATTCCATCTCCTTATGAAGTCGATGAAGGACTCATTGTCTCGTTGAGTAGTATTCTCTAGCTCTTTCCTTGTGGGCCGGTGAGTGGTGTTGCCTTGGTATTGGTTCTTGAAGGCAAGCATGGCGGAGTCCCAATCAAGACGGACAGTGAGCGGGAGAGTAGCATACCAATCTTTTGCCGCCCCCTCGAGAGTGAGAGGAAAGCATTGAGCCATCACCTTGGTGGAGACCTTCTTTGGAACCATTGCCCAAATATAAGTCTCAATGTGAGCCATAGGACAAGAGTTGCCCTTAAATTTGCTTATGTCGGGCATCTTGAACTTATCGGGAAGAGCGCCATAGTACTCATGAGGATGGATGATTGATAAAGGCTTGTGTCGGAGCCTTTCCCCATGTTGAGCCCATTGAATTTTTGGTCGATGTAGGCCATGATAGAATCCACCATTTTGGGCTCATTGTTCTCGGAGCTTGGTTCCCCGATTTTCTTGGTGCGGGTGTTGACATAAGGACTCTTGAACAAACCCTCGGTCCATTCGGATTCATCATCATTGTTCTTGTTCTTTCCCTTGGCAAGGTTGGTGAGCTTTTCTTTCATTAGCTCCATTTCGGCCTCGTGGCCTCCCTTTGGCTGTCGAGGTGGGATTGCCAAATGTCGTCTTTGCTTTGTGCCTCCTTGTTAAGGGTGGAGACTTGCTCTTGGAGGAGTTGGACTATAGTTGAGAGCTGTTCGAGAGACATGGTGTTGCTGCTGCCGGTCATGGTTGGTGTTGGAGCTGTTGGAGTGATCTCTTCACGGACTAACCGATTTGCTGAATCCCGGTAGACTTTGTAAGTACCAATTGAACCTATATTGCAGAAGAGGCCCTTGTCAGTCTTGAGTAACACTTGCGGTCCATGAAAAGGCTTAGAACACACAGTTGGGCACACGACTCGAACCACATAAGAAATAACTCTTTTTTTTTTTTTTTTTTTTTTTTTATAAGTCGGAGGGAATGAATCCCTTTTTGGGTTTCTAAGAAAACAATGGAATCGTCACACTAGTATATAGACCATCTCGCGGTCCCATATACTCATCGGATTCCATCGCGCTTGTGAATCCTACATATATCGGGATTAAACTAAATTAATGTAGTAAAGCATACATGCGGGGACGGATTTTTATTTTCGTCCAAATAACCACTTTTGGGGACGGATTTTTATTGCGTCCCTTTCAACAAGTTGGCATGTATGATTTGAAGACATTAGTTTAGGGAAATCTCGGTACATGGAAACCGACTTGAGTCACGGAGTGTTAGACCCTAACTAGAATTGTGTGGTTTGTGCTCGGCTTGAATATGAGGCTCAAAGGTCACCCCCGGCATGTAGTCTTGAACTACACCACGGGCTGAGGTTTACCGCTTTGAAAGAGCCAAGGTCTGGTGGAGCTTGAAACTTTCTAGGACGGGCCTCGACGGGTTTGGGGTTGGACTTGTGCGACTCGATAGTGAGCAGTTCATAGGAATATGTCAGACTTTGGACTCAGGGGATTGCCCTGGTCCCATGTTCATATTGTAACCCCTGCAGAAGTGATTAGTGCAGAATAACAGAAGAAGAAGATGAAGAACATGAAGAAGTGGGCGATTCTGGTTCTTGATGCGGGATGCGCGCGCCTTAGGCTTAAAAGGCCAGACGCGCGCGCCTCCCCCATCAGGAAACAGAATGCCCAAAAAAAATATAGATTTCGATCAGAACGCAAGTTTAACCCTCAATTAATCTCCCCAGCGGAGTCGCCACTGTAGATACCCCGGGGGAACCACGGCTTTGGCTAGAGCGGTGAATTGTCCTAGGATGTCTAACTTGTTTTTAGAGTCGCCACCTATGTTTTGAGGAACATAAGAAAAACCTATTGATTGTAGCCTAAGTTTGATTACGAAAATAGAGATTCTTTGTTTTGAGGTCCGGGGGGTTAGATTACGAGATGGGAAGTACCGAAACACCCATCTCGCCCAACTAAAGTTGGTCTTGCTTGATCAAAATCTACATGAATGAAAATGTTCTTCTTCTTCTTCTTTAAGTCACGAAAAGGGGGGATTTAAAATAGGATTTGGAATGTGGGAGATAACTCCTTAACCAACCTCAATGAGGTGAGGTGATCATTAGAGTCATGTCCCAAAATGATTTGGGTGATTGCACATTTGATTAAAGTAAAAAGAGAGAGGAGATGAAGTAGAAAAGGAAGGAAAAGATAGACTTTTACCTACAATTCGAAGACCTTCAAATGTTGCTTGAAGAAATCCTTGGAGAACCTTTAGAAAGTGAATTTGGTATAGTTTTTGTAAGTTCAATCTTCCTCTATGTTTTCGATGATTTTTCGATCCTTGAAAATGGAGGTAAAGAGAGGTTTTTATAGGTGAAAGAGGGGTGTTTTTGGTGCCAAAACTCAGTCACCAAGAAATCTTTCCCGGGCAAAATCCTGTAAATTGAGCAAGGGAGGGAATCCTGGCCAGAAATCTGTAACTGACGCCCAGAGGCGCGCGCTTCCTGCTTTGGGGGCGGGAGGCGCGCGCGCCTGGCTCCTCCTGTCGGAGGCGCGCGACTCAGAGAAGGAAATTTTGACAGAATGGACTAGAAAGTCAGCCCTCTCATTCAGTTTAGTACCTGTACTTAACGAAGTCAGTCAGGAACTTAACGGAAGTGACAGAAACTAACGAGAAACACTTAAAATGGGGAGAAACACAAAATCAAATGTGCAATCGGGGTGAGCGGTCCAAGGCGGGGTGTCTACAAGAATATGAAGAAGTGGGCGATTCTGGTTCTTGATGCGGGATGCGCGTGCCTTAGGCTTAAAAGTCCAGACGCGCGCGCCTCCCCCATCAGGAAACAGAATACCCAGAAAAGATGTAGATTTCGATCAGAATGCAAGTTTAACCCTCAAATAAAAGTCCCCAGCAGAGTCGCCACTGTAGATACCCCGGGGAACCACGGCTTGGCTAGAGCGGTGAATTATCCTAGGATGTCTAACTTGTTTTTAGAGTTGCCACCTATGTTTTGAGGAACATAAGAAAAACCTATAGATTGTAGCCTAAGTTTGATTACGAAAACAGAGATTCTTTGTTTTGAGGTTCGGGGGTTAGATTACGAGATGGGAAGTACCGAAACACCCATCTCGCCCAACTAAAGTTGGTCTTGCTTGATCAAAATCTACATGAATGAAAATGTTCTTCTTCTTCTTCTTTAAGTCATGAAAAGGGGGGATTTAAAATAGGATTTGGAATGTAGGAGATAACTCCTTAACCAACCTCAATGAGATGAGGTGATCATTAGAGTCATGTCCCTAAATGATTTGGGTGATTGCACATTTGATTAAAGTAAAAAGAGAGAGAGGAGATGAAGTAGAAAAGAAAGGAAAAGATGAACTTTTACCTACAATTCGAAGACCTTCAAATGTTGCTTGATGAGATCCTTGGAGAACCTTTAGAAAGTGATTTTGGTATCGTTTTTGTAAGTTCAATTTCCGGTGATCTTTCGATGATTTTTCGATCCTTGAAAATGGAGGTAAAGAGAGGTTTTTATAGGTGAAAGAGGGGTGTTTTTGGTGCCAAAACTCAGTCACCAAGAAATCCTTCCGGGCAAAATCCTGTAAATTGAGCAAGGGAGGGAATCCTGGCCAGAAATCTGTAACTGACGCCCAGAGGCGCGCGCTTCCTGCTTTGGGGGCGGGAGGCGCGCGCGCCTGGATCCTCCTGTCGGAGGCGCGCGACTCAGAGAAGGCAATTTTGACAGAATGGACTAGAAAGTCAGCCCTGTTATTCAGTTTAGTCCCTGGACTTAACGAAGTCAGTCAGGAACTTAACGGAAGTGACAGAAACTAACGAGAAACACTTAAAAATGGGGAGAAACACAAAATCAAATGTGCAATCGGGGTGAGCGGTCCAAGGCGGGGTGTCTACACACACCAAACCGGCAAGGCCTTTTCTGAGCTTTCATCGGAAACAAAGCTTCGAGATTTAGGATGTCTCTTGGTGAATGACTTCCTCATATACTCATATTTTTGTTGAGGACATTTGGCAGAAAAGTGACCAGGTTTTCTGCAGTTGAAGCAGACAAGATCACCTTTGTTGTTCTTTCCATCAGTAGCACTCGTTGAGGGTTTGTTATAACTTGCTGGCTTTTGAAATGCTGGTGTGAAAGGTTTTGGTTGCTGGTAGCTTCCTTTCTGCATCCTTTTAAAGTCTTTAAACCTTTTGTACTTCCTAGCGATGGCGGCAAATTCGTCTTCTTCCATATGTTGTTTTTGGGGTTTTGGAACAGCATGGTGTCGGATGGGGATCTATAGGAGGGAATTTGTTTGGAGGGAAGGATATCTGTGACTGAGCTGATAGAGACAGGTTTTTGAAATTTTTATCGAGAACATTAAGTTTTTGTAGTTCTCTCTCATACAGGAATAGACTAGACACAAGATTCTGAATAGAAGTCTTGTTTAAGTCTCTCACTTCTCTAACAGCAGTGACCTTGGTATGATACTCATTTCCCAAAGAGCTTAGAAAACGAATATTTAGGTCTTTCATGGTATAGACCTTACCTAATGAAGCACATAAATTACTTACCTCACAGAATCTGTCGTAGGCACTCCTTAGTGATTCACCATCTTGTTTCTTGAAGGATTCAAACTCAGCAATGCAATCGTAGAGTCTGTTGTCCTTCACCTGCTCATCTCCTTCAAAGTATGCAAGGAGATTGTTCCAGCATTCTTGAGCCGTGGAGCACAAGTCAATGAGTTTGTATTGCTTGTCATCCAAACCACAAGAGATAATGTGGCATGCTTTTCCATCTAGGGAGGCTGAAAGTTTGTCGTCCTCAGTCCATTCCTCTCTTGGTTTCTCAACCAAAGTTTCTTCAATCTGAACATGGGTTTTTTGTTCAGTGTCATGATCAGCATGTAGTGTCAGCGGAGTGGAGGGAATAGGTCTATAGGTGGTTGAGACTTTTAAAGGAATTATTGGACAACCTTCTATGACCTTCATCAATCGGTCATCGATTGAGTTCATATAATTTATCATACGAGATATCCAGACACCAAACTCGTTGACATTCAACAACGGAATGGTAGTGATGTTGAATGACTGCATGATTTTTGTCACGACCCGAAAACCCGTCTCTATTTTCTTGCTAGTAAATAATTATTTATTTACTTAGTTATTTATTAGTTTAATTATTTTATTAATTATGTGTGCATGTTGTGTTTCATAATATTTTATGACTAGCATTTTAATTGATCAATTGTGCTAAGTTTGAAGTTAGGGACTTTAGTGTTAATTGAGAGATGTTTGGTTGGGGTTTAATTGTTCAAGATAGAAGTAGAGGGGCTTAAGGGTATATTTTTTTAGTAACATCTTAACTACTCCCTCCCTTCCCCCACTCTTCTCTGCATTCTCCCCCCCCCCCCTCTCACCCGATTTTTTTTCTCTCCTCCATGGAATGTAAGTTTCTCCCCCTCATTCTCTCTTCATTTTGACCATCTTCCTCCCATAATTTCTTAATGCTCATTTTATGAAAAATGTTTAGATCGTCGCTAGGATCGTTTATAACCAAGAAAATTCGAATTTCGTCATCTTTCATATTTTTCAAGTAAGCTACTTTCCCCCCATTTTTATGCTAAAATGTTCATCATTTGTTTGGATGATGCTTTAGTGATATTTATGATGTTTTGGTTGAGTTTAGAATTTATTTGTATTTTTGGTTAATTTTATGTTAATATGAATGTTGGGATTTAAATCTTGATTTGGGTGGCTAGATGTTGTTATTTAGGTCCCTTATGAGCTTATATGTTGTTTGGGTACTTTGGTAAGCTAGTTGGAAGCATTGATTTTGAGAAGTTGTGATTTGGTAAGAAAAATGGAAGAACCCAGCTGCATTTTGCCCAGATCGCCGACCGGGCGCCCGCCCGGGTTGAGCCAGGCGCCCGCCCACCTGGCCAAATTCCTTCGACCAACATTCTGTCTAAATGAGCACCCGCCTGACCCTTAGTGAGCGCCCGCCCTCCCCCTGTTTCTGGAAATCTTCCTTTAATTGTTTAAGACTAGGTTGCATTCTTAGTCTAGGTTTTGGGTACCATTCTATTTAATTTGTATGAGCATAGTGGAACACTCTAGGGTTGTAAAGTGGTTCCGTTGTGAACACTTTTGTTATGGAATTAGTTTAAGTATTGTTTGTGGATGTTTGGGCATCTTATGATGTGTTCGTGATTGTGCCAATCGAATTGATTTTTGGATAAGACTTGGTCTAGGTTTTAGGTGATATCCTATAGTATCTAGAGGGTTGTTATGGAACACCAAAGTGTTGGGTTTGGTCCGTATGTGGTCATGTATGAATAGGTGTAACCTTTTGGGTTCGTTCGAGTGTTAAGAATTGGTTCGTTGATGAACGGATGTAGGACGTGAATTGGTGATTGGGTACCTACGGTGTTGATTAGCTTTGAGGTGTATTTTTTCGGTTTTCCTATTTGGAATTCCAAGTGTAAGAGATGGTCGAGTTCATGGTCATAGTACTCTTTATGAGTAGACGTTTAGGGTCGTTTTGGTAATAATTATCGTACCAATTGTGAGCGACAGTTTGAGTTGTACTCTTTATGAGTAACTTGTGAGCATCATTTTGAGGATGTGTTTGGTATGTGCCTTATCTTGGAATCATCATGTTTTAATGAACAATGTTGTTGGACTTTCTATGAGCAATCTCGTTTATCGTTGTTGGACTCTTTTATGAGAAACTCCTTGTGTTTATTGTTGTTGAACTCTTCTCGAGTAATCGTTTGCATCTTTATGGTGATTAATTGGTATGGTTCCCTACTTTGGAATCCTTGGTTGTTTATCGAGCTAGTATTTATTACTTAGCATTTATTTGTAAGTCCAGCTGGTTACTTGTGTTCGAGTCAGGCAATGGATAATATTATAATGGCACGAGCCAAGTCCAGTATAGCATCGCCCATTGGTCCTTATTTCCTTATCCAGATTGGCCTTGGTTGGGATGAGCTAGCTTCTTTCGGAAGTAGTCTAGCTAACTTTTTGGGTTTTGACTTTGTGTCATGTCCCCTGTCCTTTGTGACATGTTACATTGTTATGGTTCCGGTACCGGGGTTGTGATCTTCAGCTGTTTATGCTACTACGAAGATTGGTAGATTGATTGATTGGTCGGTTCTGACCGGGGTTTTCTCTTCAACTATTATGCTACTATGAAGATGTTTTGATTGGTTGATTTGTCACTCCCCGGAAATCTCAAAAATCCATAAAAATAAAATTTACATAATATACATCTCCAAAATACAAAATACCAAACACGGGCGCGTGAATTCAACTATGAAATCTATACCATCAAGCAACACCTCAACGAGATTATAACTCGGAGACTAGAAACAAACGCGGAAGCAAGAACAACTATTAACAAAAATATCCAAGTGCAACCGTATATACAAAACACTGAACGACTACGAACCCACAATAATATGCGTAAAGGCTCCGAAGGGCAACTATCCCAAATGCGATCAACCTGCTCAGAAGATTACCGCTAGAACGGACCTCACAACGCTACCACTTGCTTTCCTGGGGGGAGTTAAGGAAAAACAATTTGAAACAAGAAACGGGGTGAGATAAAATCTCAGTAAGTTACTAAATGCATCTACATGGCATAATATCATGCAAATCAACGATATAACTGAACAAGTAAATCACATAACAACAAATGAGAAAGCTCCCTATCGCCAACTATCCCATACCAGTTGGAAATAACGACTAACTCATCATGCAGCACATAAGAGTGAAGTAAACACGTAACAAAGGATACTGAGCCAAGGTTTCACCAAACTGATAGAACAATCACTGCACACCTTCAACCGATCAACCAATCAACAATAGCAGTATAACAACTGAAGAGAACCCCGGTCAGAACCGACCAATCAATCAATCAACCCATCAAGCCATCTTCATAGTAGCATAAAAGCTGAAGAGAATACCCCCGGTACCGGAACCAATAACAAAGTAATGTGCCACAAAGGGCGGGAGCCATGCCACAAAGTCATGCTCCAAAACGTCTCAACCAAGGCCGATTTGGAAGAGAAAAATAAGGGCAAAACAATGGTCGACACCATAATGGACTTGGCCGGTGCCATCACAATATCTCACATCGCCCGACACAACCACAAATACCAGCTGGACTTTCAAATAAATGCTAAGTAATAAAATTCTAGCACGGTAAACAACTAAGGATTCCAAAGTAGGGAACCATACCAATTAATCACCATAAAAGATGCAAACGATTACTCAAGAAGAGTTCAACAACAATAAACACAAAGAGTTTCTCATAAAAGAGTCCAACAACATTGACCATTAAAACATAATGACTCCAAGATAAGACACGTACCAAATACATCCTAAATATGATACCCACAAGTTAATCATAAAGAGCACAACCCAAACGGTCGCTCACAAATGGCACAATGACTATTACCAAAATGACCCTAAACATTTACTCATAAAGATATACTAGGACTATGAACTCAATCATCTCATCACACCTGTAATTCCAAAGTAGGAAATCAGAATGAATACACCTTAAGGTTAATCAAACCGTAAGTACCCAATTGCCAATTCACGCTTTACCTCCGTCCATAACGAACCAATTCTAAACACCCCAAACGAATCCAAAAGGTTACCCTTATTAGAACATGATCACAACCGGACTAAACCCTACACTTTGGTGTTCAATAACAACCCTCTAGGTACTATAGGACATCGCCTAAAACCTAGACCAAGTCTTACTCGAAAATCAATTCGATTGGAATAATCACGAACACATCATAAGATGCCCAAACATTCCCAAACAATACTTGATCAAATTACATAACACCATTATTCACAAAGGAACCAATTTTAATTACTAAAGTGTTCCACGGTGCCCAAATAAGTCAACTGGAATAGTACTACGGAACCTAGGCCGAGACTACACCTTGATCTTAAACCTCAACAATGATACAACCATTCTAATATGGAACCATGCGGCCAATAGAAACATTGCGTAGTAATCGAAAAGAGATTTCCAACGATAGTTTACACGTCTAAAACGGAGTCCGGACGAAGAAGTTATGGCCTCCGGTAGATTGAACGTAAAACGGGCAATTTTTATAAAGTGTTCGGCCGGACATTATGAAAAATCCCTGTTTTAGCTCCGAATTTCACTCCTTTCGTTCTAAATCTTAGGAGTACCTATATATACTTCTATCATAACATTTAAAGACAAGAAAACTCAATTCATGTGCCTCTAAAACTCAAACTAACAATAGAACCTAGTCTTAAACAAACACAAATGTGATTTCCAGAAAAAGGGGGCGGGCGGGCGCTTGCCATGGGGCGTGCGGGCGCTCATTTTGGCAGTAGGCTGGCCGAAGGAAAAAAAGACAGGCGGGCGGGCGCCTAGCTAAACCTGGGCGGGCGCCCGGTCGACGGACTGGGAGGAAAATCAGCCGGGTTCTTCAAGTTTTTACCAAAATCAAACATAAACCTTACCCAAATCAAACCCAACATTCCCAACACTTCTATTAGCATACCCAAGTACCCAAAACAACATATAAGCCTATAAGGAACCTAAATAACACCATCTAGCAATCCTAAATCAAGATTTGATCCCAACATTTCAAAATCACAAAAGATGAACAAAAATACCAATAAGTTCCAAACTCAACCAAAATGGCATATATATGAACTAAAGCATTACATAAACTAAGATGAACATATTAGCATAAAAATGGGGGGAAAGTAACTTACCCGGATTTTCTCAAAGTTGACGGAATTCGAATATTCTTAGCCCTCTACGATCCTATCGACGATCTAAACAAGTTTCATTTTATGAGAAATGAGAAACAATGAGAGGAAGAGGACTAAAAAGAAGAGAGAAGGAGAGAGGGAGAAACTTACTTTCCATGGAGGAGAGAGAGGGAGAAATCGGGTGAGAGGGGGGGGGGGGGGGGAAGAATGCAGAGAAGAGTGGGGGAAGGGGGAGTAGTTAAGATATTACAAACACTACAAGAAAAAACAGTTTTTGCGACGGCTAAAAGCAATCGCATAATGCCTAAAAGCCGTCGCGGAAAGCTAACACGATGGGGAAAGCAATCGCTGAGGCAGTCGTGGAAAGCCTTGTCGCGGAAAGCTAGCGGGATGGGAAAAGCGATCCCGTTTGCTACTTTTCTACCGCGACTGCATTTGCCATCGCCTAAAATATTAAATTTATTTTATTTATTTTTCTCAAGAAATTATAAGGCCATCGCACTAGCTTTTGTAACTAGATGGCATAAGCAATCGCAAAAAGCTTAAGTTGGCCAATCTCAGTTTCATCCGATATTTCCCTATTTATTGGTCCTGTTTGTGCACTCATTCTTTGCAGGATAAAAAATAAATAAAAGTTACTATAGCATTATCATCATTAACACTTTTTTCCAAAATAATACAACCTTATCATATTTGTTTAAAAATATACAACACCTCCTCCCCTCTCGGGTTTCTCCAAAATCAGCTATACTTGTTCCTATTGACAGTACAAAATAAAAAATATTTAAAAACTACTAAAAAATCGTCACAGAATCGTCGCCCGTCTCCTCAGCTTCAACAAGATTTGTTGAGGAACAATCATCTGCCAACCAAGAAGTTTGAGTTAGCACCAATTCATGCAAAATATCATAAGGATAAAGAAGAATTAACCAAAGAAAAAATCTGGATTAAATTAACACTGTCCACTTTAAAAATCATTTGAATTGAGATTTTCTCACTTTTCACATAGAAAAGCCACTTAAATTAAAAATGAAACTAAAACTCCTGTTCCTTGACTCCCCAAACTTCCAATAGGTTTGTAGTACCTCATACCCTTGTTCCATGACAGGCATTAGTAAATGCTATATTCTGAATGCTAGTACTTCCAATCGATATTAAACTGCAACAAATTCATGAACAAACATACATGTAAGAATATTAATTTGATACAAGAGCAAGTATGTCTAAATAACATTTTAGTATAAAACAAATGCAATAGGGGTATGTCTCAATACGAATGACTCTTTAAATAACCACACATGTAACCTATATACATAACCAACAAGTAATAATGCATATGTACATAATTCCTAAGAGAATATATCTCTTACAAAAAAAAAATTAAAAAAAATCCACAAAAAGAAAAAAAAAACAGGTGATATATCAAATGATATCACTAAGACCATCTACAACAGTTTAGTGCAAAAATTGCACTATTCTTTATAATAGTGCAATTTTAACACCAAATATTTCCAACAGTTTGCTTCAAATCTTATACTAAATAAGAATATAATAACAATATTCATTATTGTTTCACATATATAAATAATAGTAGGTTATATAATTTTATATTGTAAAATATTTTCATATATATCAAAAAGAAAAAGAAAAAACGGATATTTAAAAAGAAAAAGAAGAAGAAAAATGGGATAGCGCAGCACTCCCTTGCACCAAATTTGAAGCAAGTGGTAGATTTGCTCTATTAATAGAGCAATGTTTAGAGTGCCATTGGAGTAAAACACTACTCTATATTTGGAGTTTTAGAGTACCGTTGGAGATGGTCTAAGAGAGGAGAAAATAAAAGAAAGGTCAAAATTTTGAGAAAAGAATTGGCATAGGGTACAAATATGACATTCCTACTTAGTTGGATCCCTTTGTGCTCTCCTTGCCATAACTAGATGCTACAATGAAACATATATTGTTATTATTACCCAATATATTGATACTAATCAACACAATAAAATGTTTTGCAAAGTTGGACATAATATATGCTTTGAAAATTGAAACTTGGCATCCACTTCAAGAGAGAGCGGGAGTTA
This sequence comes from Campanula takesimana, assembly GCA_026119855.1. Classification (NCBI taxonomy): domain Eukaryota; kingdom Viridiplantae; phylum Streptophyta; class Magnoliopsida; order Asterales; family Campanulaceae; genus Campanula; species Campanula takesimana. The sequence goes on from JAOWBW010002326.1 coordinate 74,009, forward strand.
CCAACAAATCCCGTGTTATCAACAGATATTAGCACAAATGGTACTACTAGAACTAGAACTAGAACTGGAACTAGAACTAACACTAACACTAACAATAATAAATATCAGTAAGAACTACAAAGTATAACATTAATAAAATAAGTAAAGCAAAATATAATATCTGGTATACCAGATGCCTCAAGTTGCAATATTCCGATCTCCTCAATATCTAATCATTGAAAAACAATCAGTAACTCATTTTAACAAGCAAAATCATACAATTCTACAGAAAGACCAACTAATAAATCTGAATATATATATCATACAATCAAGCTGTAGATGATAAAAGCAAAGGCAGAGCTCATGTTTACATTGTTTGTTGTTAGAGATAGGTCTAAAACAAAAAAAAAATTGATTGATGTATATTAAATTGTTTAGCTATGGTGAATCCTTTTGCTAGGGTTACAACAAATGGAAAATTCCTGAGGTAGGAGACGAGCCAGTTGTTGGCCTCTTCTCTGTTTCAAAGATTATCAAACAAGAGGTATGCGTTCACAGCCACCATTATTTCCCTAAGCTTTGTGAATCCGTCTTAAGGAAATAGAGGACTGCTTCGTTAGTTCTCGTTTATACCCTATCAGAATAATTAAAACTGAAGAGAGACAAAAATCAATAAAACAGATCTGAAATTGATTAGACTTGGAACTAGGTGCATTAATATTATGAGAAGATTGAGAAGGAGAGTGGCAAAAGCTAACTGAGGCAGACATGATTATCGATGGATTTTGTTGATTTCTCCCATGGCTGATTATCATTCTTTTACCCTAATTAGATTTGGGGGTTTTCCTTGAAATAAAGTAGGTTGAAGAAGAGAGAGAAAGATGGGAAAAGGAGTTATAAGGATACATCAAACTCTGATTTTGGGTATTTCTACAACCATAATTCCTGAAGCAAGAGAAAAAGATGGACAGATCTGGGATACAAAGAGAAAAATTAGCAAGTGATAGGGAGAGGGAGAGACTAACCTTCGATGCAGAAAGAATCACCTTCGAAGTAACAGAAATCACTATCGGGTTTCATAACCCTAGCCCTAGTTTAGTAATCAAACAGAAGAGGAAGACATAACGTTTAACAACAGAGGAAGGGAAGAGAAAGAGAGAAGGAGAGAGAGAATTACCTTCGAAGGAATTTCAATGGAATCGGAGGAAGTCAGTCAGTACTCAGTATGGGTAGAAACACGAAGCCTGAAGGGAAGGGTAAATGACGAGAGGGTTTCTTTTCATCTGAATCCAACTTTTTATTTTCTTTTATTCGGTTAACTTATAAAGCAAATGTAAAACGATCGCCCTTGAAAATTTATTTTTTAGATCTTTTTAATTGTTCAATTTAGTTTCTCTAGGACGGTCAAAGCCATCGCGTTTTTAACAAAAGTCAATCACTTAATTTTTTTTTCATTCCCGCTTACAACAAATTGGCGTTGGCGCCTAAGGGAAAATCAATATCCACGATGGCAATTTGAAATGTTTTGACATGCAATAAAGAAAGCGTGATGGCTCCAAATACAGTCACGGATCCCATCGCCATATCCCATCTAACGTGACTGCTTTTTATGCCATCTCGAGAAGCCATCTCCAAAAGTAAATTTTCTTGTAGTGAAAAAGAAATATACCCTTAAGCCCCTCTACTTAAATCTTGAACAATTAAACCCCAACCAAACATCTCTCAACCAAACACTAAAGTCGCCAATTTCAAACTTAACACAATTGATCAATTAAAATGCTAGTCATAAAAATATTATGAGATGTGAATGCACACATAAATATTTAAATAAATAAATAACTTAAATAAATAAATAAGCCATAAATAAATAATTAAATATTTATTACTAAGAAAATAGAGGCGAGTTTTCGGGTCGTTACAATCTACCCTCCTTAAAAAGAATTCGCCCACGAATTCACTCATCAAACTTCGCAACACGCGGTCATAATGAGGCGACAACATATCGACTCTTCCATAGCACTCATAACCTCAATCGAGTACTCAACTAAATTTTCAGACATAATCTCCACGACTCAAATAAACCAATATATATTAATCACATACATATCTCAGGTATACTCATATTAGTCATTCTAAAGTTAACTTCCTCTTTCATACCGAATTTCACATTCTCAAGACTATCACTTGATCACCAGTCCTAAGACATAGCTGATTTGATCCTAATTAGCATTATTCTCACCATCAACCCTTAAATCATCAACATCCATAAGTTTTACTTTTCCGGTTCACCCGTACGCTTTGACGATCTAGACATCATCCCAAGTAATTATACTACTACCCGAACAAATAAGAGAAGGAATAGGGCTAACAATTATTGTCACCCAATGACTCAATGATATACTCAAAAATTTACCATCATCAACTATCCGATCAAATGAGATTCCCCTACCACACTCACTTCCTCATGAGATAAAACATAATACAGTCAAAATCTTTGAATTTCTCAAACTACTTGCATTACCTCATACTTAGTTTTCTAAGGAAATATCCAGAAATTCAAAACATTAAACCATTTCGAGCTTACTCAACTTCTTAAACTATGAAAAGCTAAAGAAATTTCTCATCCTCCAAATATTCACCGCGTGACTATATCTCTGAGGATTACCATTAAAGTAGCAACTGTAACGATACGAAATTTTCACAATCTTTGTTTCAATAAATAGTAATATATTACAACTTACAACTCTAAAAGATATTACAAAGGATCACTGATAATCCGAAATATTCAATAAACTGCTCCGTCCCAATACGAAATCATAGCATCCTTTAATATGCCCAAGTATCTATACTCAACTTCCTTTACAAATCCTTAATCCAAACGAGAACGCCACTAAGAAAAGATTCAGAACCAAGGGACAACTGTTTAACTAAAACCCAAAATGCCCTTAATATTGCTCGAGAATTTCTTACTTTCTCAAAATATGTGTAGTCCTTTAAACTGAACGCGCTTACTATCATTAATGATTATAACTTCCACAATATACTCATAACTCATATTGCTTTAACTCAATTCCAGTCATGTATTAAAATGATCCCAAAAGTATCATAACTCAACTTCTTAATCTGACTCTTAATAAATTAAGTATTCCCTCATACTAAACAATTCCGATGCACTCACGTAGATGTACTAAAAGTAAAGAAACATCTCCTATCAAGAAATTCTCAAATTGAATCTTTAACTCTTTTAACCCAATCGATACTATATGTCCACCGATCCACCTATCAGTATTGTAGCTTATATTAACTCATCATATAACCCAAGTTCCCTATCGATCAAGCGACATATTGCCCCCAATATAAATTATACCCAAGACTTCAAAATTAATATTGCCAACAGAATAAGCTAAATTCCCAGCACAACCTTATAATAAAGATTTTCTGACTTTCAAGATAGAACCTGAACATTACATATACTTAGTATGATCCTAAACAAAGTTAAACATACTAATATAGAAATATTCACTACCTATCGATGGCACACAAGAAATTCGTAACACACGGAAAGCTAAACCATACCACTTAACTCATCAATATCTCGCATAGGTGACATAACCAAATCATCCCATATATACTAGTAACAATCACTTAGTTCCGTATTCGAGAATACACCTCAACATAAATCCATGAAGGATAACAATCAGGCGAACATAGCACAAAACGTTGTCCACTTTACGAAATAGATATGCCCGAGCCATCAGATTTGCACTCTCGATTCCCAAACCAACTCACCCGAAGGGGACCAACACTATTAATATCAATTTTATACTTGATATACCAGAAGAGAAGAACACTCGACGTCAACATCACAACTCATAACTCCACCAACTTCTACCTTAACCTTATCTTTCAAGAAAACTTAGTTTCTAAACCGCTCAAAGTTATAACACCCAAGTATTGAAACCTATTCAATATCAGAGTTCTTATTCTCTTTCAAGATCTAAAACAATTGCTCTGATACCAACTGTCACTCCCCGGAAATCTCAAAAATCCATAAATATAAAATTTACATAATATACATCTCCAAAATACAAAATACCAAACACGGGTGCGTGAATTCAACTATGAAATCTATACCATCAAGCAAAACTTCAACGAGATTATAACTCGGAGAATAGAAACAAACGCGGAAGCAAGAACAACTATTAACAAAAATACCCAAGTGCAACCGTATATACAAAACACTGAACGACTACGAACCCACAATAATATGCGTAAAGGCTCCGAAGGGCAACTATCCCAAATGCGATCAACCTGCTCAGAATATTCCCGCTACAACGGACCTCACAACGCTACCACTTGCTTTCCTGGGGGGGGGGGGTTAAGGAAAAACAATTTGAAACAAGAAACGGGGTGAGATAAAATCTCAGTAAGTTACTAAATGCATCTACATGGCATAATATCATGCAAATCAACGATATAACTGAACAAGTAAATCACATAACAACAAATGAGAAAGCTCCCTATCGCCAACTATCCCATACCAGTTGGAAATAACGACTAACTCATCATGCAGCACATAAGACTGAAGTAAACACGTAACAAAGGATACTGAGCCAAGGTTTCACCAAACTGATAGAACAATCGCTGCGCAGCTTCAACCGATCAACCAATCAATAATAGCAGTATAACAACTGAAGAGAACCCCGGTCAGAACTGACCAATCAATCAATCAACCCATCAAGCCATCTTCATAGCAGCATAAAAGCTGAAGAGAATACCCCCGGTACCGGAACCAATAACAAAGTAATGTGCCACAAAGGGCGGGAGCCATGCCACAAAGTCATGCTCCAAAACGTCTCAACCAAGGCCGATCTGGAAGAGGAAAATAAGGGCAAAACAATGGTCGACACCATAATGGACTTGGCCGGTGCCATCACAATATCTCACATCGCCCGACACAACCACAAATACCAGCTAGACTTTCAAATAAATGCTAAGTAATAAAATACTAGCACGGTAAATAACTAAGGATTCCAAAGTAGGGAACCATACCAATTAATCACCATAAAAGATGCAAACGATTACTCAAGAAGAGTTCAACAACAATAAACACAAGGAGTTTCTCATAAAAGAGTCCAACAACATTGACCATTAAAACATAATGATTCCAAGATAAGGCACGTACCATATACATCCTAAATATTATACCCACAAGTTAATCATAAAGAGCACAACCCAAACGGTCGCTCACAAATGGCACAATGACTATTACCAAAATGACCCTAAACATTTACTCATAAAGATATACTAGGACTATGAACTCAACCATCTCATCACACCTGTAATTCCAAAGTAGGAAATCAGAATGAATACACCTTAAGGTTAATCAAACCGTAAGTACCCAATTGCCAATTCACGCTTTACCTCCATCCATAACGAACCAATTCTAAACACCCCAAACGAATCCAAAAGGTTACTCTTATTAGAACATGATCACGACCGGACTAAACCCTACACTTTGGTGTTCAATAACAACCCTCTAGGTTCTATAGGACATCTCCTAAAACCTAGACCAAGTCTTACTCGAAAATCAATTCGATTGGAACAATCACGAACACATCATAAGATGCCCAAACATTCCCAAACAATACTTGATCAAATTACATAACACCATTGTTCACAAAGGAACCAATTTTAATTACTAAAGTGTTCCACGGTGCCCAACTAAGTCAACTGGAATTGTACTATGGAACCTAGGCCGAGACTACACCTTGATCTTAAACCTCAACAATAATACAACCATTATGATCTGGAACCATGCGGACAATAGAATCATTGCGTAGTAATCGAAAATAGCTTTCCAACGATAGTTTACACGTCTAAAACGGAGTCCGGACGAAGAAGTTATGGCCTCCGGTAGATTGAACGTAAAACGGGCAATTTTTATAAAGTGTTCGGCCGGACATTATGAAAAATCCCTGTTTTAGCTCCGAATTTCACTCCTTTCATTCTAAATCTTAGGAGTACCTATATATACTTCTATCCTAACATTTAAAGACAAGAAAACTCAATTCATGTGCCTCTAAAACTCAAACTAACAATACAACCTAGTCTTAAACAAACACAAATGTGATTTCCAGAAAAAGGGGGCGGGCGGGCGCTCATTTAGGCAGTAGGCTGGCCGAAGGAAAAAAAGACAGGCGGGCGGGCGCCTAGCTAAACCTGGGCGGGCGCCCGGTCGACGGACTGGGAGGAAAATCAGCCGGGTTCTTCAAGTTCTTACCAAAATCAAACATAAACCTTACCCAAATCAAACCCAACATTCCCAACACTTCTATTAGCTTACCCAAGTACCCAAAACAACATATAAGCCTATAAGGAACCTAAATAACACCATCTAGCAATCCTAAATCAAGATTTGATCCCAACATTTCAAAATCACAAAAGATGAACAAAAATACAAATAAGTTCCAAACTCAACCAAAATGGCATATATATGAACTAAAGCATTACATAAACTAAGATGAACATTTTAGCATAAAAATGGGGGAAAAGTAACTTACCCGGATTTTCTCAAAGTTGACGGAATTCGAATATTCTTAGCCCTCTACGATCCTATCGACGATCTAAACAAGTTTCATTTTATGAGAAATGAGAAACAATGAGAGGAAGAGGACTAAAAAGAAGAGAGAAGGAGAGAGGGAGAAACTTACTTTCCATGGAGGAGAGAGAGGGAGAAATCGGGTGAGAGGGGGGGGAAGAATGCAGAGAAGAGTGAGGGGGAAGGGGGAGTAGTTAAGATATTACAAAAAGAAATATACCCTTAAGCCCCTCTACTTAAATCTTGAACAATTAAACCCCAACCAAACATCTCTCAACCAAACACTAAAGTCCCCAACTTCAAACTTAACACAATTGATCAATTAAAATGCTAGTTATAAAAATATTATGAGATGTGAATGCACACATAAATATTTAAATAAATAAATAACTTAAATAAATAAATAAGCCATAAATAAATAATTAAATATTTATTACTAAGAAAATAGAGGCGGGCTTTCGGGTCGTTACATGATTGGTTGAAGCTGCGCAGCGATTGTTCTATTGGTTTGGTGAAACCTTGGCTCAGTATCCTTTGTAACGTGTTTATTTCAGTCTTATGTGCTGCTTGATGAGTTAGTCGTTATTTCCAACTGGTATGGGACAGTTGGCGATAGGGAGCTTTCTCATTTGTTGTTATGTGATTTACTTGTTAAGTTATATCGTTGATTGCATGATATTATGCCATGTAGCTGCATTAGTAACTTACTGAGATTTTATCTCACCCCATTTCTTTTACCTCTGTTTTTCCTTAACCCCCCCCAGGAAAGCAAGTGGTAGCGTTGTGAGGTCCGTTGTAGCGGGAATCTTCTGAGCAGGTTGATCGCCTTTGGGATAGTTGCTCTTCGGAGCCTTTATGTGTTTTTGTGGGTTCGTAGTCGTTCAGTGTTTCGTATATCGGTTGTACTTTGGGCATTTTCGTTAATAGTTGTTCTTGCTTTCGCGTTTGTTTCTAGTCTTCGAGTTATAATCTCGTTGAGGTGTTGTTTGATGGTATTGGTTTCATAGTTGAATTCACGTGCCCGGTTTGGTATTTAGTATTTTTGGAGATGTTAATTATGTAAATTGTATATTTATGGATTTTTAGAATTTCCGGGGCGTGACAATTTTTCCTGCCATGGTATCGGCAAACAAGCTGCAAAGCTTGGAAATTTCTTTCAAAATTCTAAGCTCTGATACCAATTGTTAGGCCCAATTGGTAGGAAAATAGGCTAGAGGGGGGTGAGTGAATAGCCTAATTAAAACTTTTTTATGAAAACACTTTATAAATGCAAAGTCACTTATCAGTTTGGAAACTATTATCAGTAAGCGCAGCGGAGAAGATATGACTTAGTTTAACTCACAAAAAATCAGTATGAAATATTTTTGAGAGCTTGGTTTAAACACAAAAGTGATTTCACAAAGTTCAATGCAGTTTCAAGAGATTGGTAAATAGAAATTACAATGAATCAGAAAGAATAAGTACGATCTGCCGGTGATAGAGTTCCAACCGGCAAAGACAAAGTAAGTAACAGGGGACACAAGTATTTGGAGAGGTTCACAGTGTAAATACTGCTACGTCCTCTACAAGTTTGGTCAGAACTTTGATTTTGGTTAAGAGCACTATTAGATATCCCTAGTCTATTACAAGCATAGCTTTGCCGGATACAAAGACTAAATTCTAGAGATCACTAATGGATCGTAATACAATCTGACCAAGTGTTTTGAGCGGCAAGTCCAAAAGAACTTATCTCATTCAGGTGGGTGTGTGAGTAACTCAAACAACGTATTCCTTAGAATAATCTAGTTTGGTAATACTTACAATATTGATGAGTTTGTGCACAAGTGTATGTCCTAATAAATGATCTAATGATTATATAGTCAGAATGTTTGAGCTTCAATGAATGCTCTAAATAATCAACTCTCTTCAATGCACTAAAATCACCAACCCTCTTCAATGATCTAAGTCCTCTATTTATAGGAGGAGTTTGAGTCTTGTTGAAGAAGGCTTGCAAGTTGAATTTCCAGCTGGGTAGTTGAGGAGCATTAAATGCGGTATCTTTGGCATTAATGGCGAAGATATGTAGTACACGCATGCTTTGAAAAGTCTGATGGGTAAAGACCCTTTTGTCTCAACCGGTTACCTGCAAAAAGCAAGTAAAGTCAGTAGAGCTAAAAATGGCTATGTGTCAGACGGCGCAGTAATCATAACAGAGCAGATAAACTACTTTCAGATAAGACAGTACAAAAAGGACAAAGACAATCGATAAAGTTGACTTTAAGATAGAACGATGAACCTGACTATCAGTAAAGTTTAGACTGTCCTTGCTGATTGTTGAGTCTGACTGAGCAGTAAGTTGATCGGCAACTTGAATGCTGGTCTGCCGATTTGCTTCCTCTAGCTGGTTTGCCTTGATTGAAAAGGTTGTTATACACCTGTGCTGGTCACAAAGAATCCTAAAGGTACCTTACAAAGGTTCTAATAAAATTGGGGATCCTAAGTGTTAACTATGATTGGGATTAAGCAATTCTATGTCCTAAACATATATAAGAACAACACAGTCATATGCCTTAAGCATCCACTGTCTAGATACCATAAACTTGTAACTTCATTAGAGTGACCAGCCATAAGGCAGAGGATCTACAAAATAAACATTTAAGATCGAGGTCCCCTTTATTATTTTGGGTCCTAAAGATTAGCAGCTTTTGACAACCCACACTTGCCTCACAGAAGAGGGTTTAGGACTTATGGGATTGGGTGTGAATCTTAAAAGACATTCAGCAGCCTTGTGACCAAAATCATCACACACAGAATAATAGTGGAAGCCACCCAACTGAGGGTTAACAAACTTCGTTGAAGTCTTGAGCCCAACATCATTTACTGTATGGATGAGGTCTCCCTTACAAAGTTCATCCTCTTGAACTTTGCCACCTTGCCACCACTTGCGGTCGCTGGCTTCCATGCGGTCACCAGCTTCCTTGGTGCGGTCGCCTGACACGCAGCAAGTTAGTGTGGTAGGGAGACTCAGCTACCTTGCTGGTGCTTGCCGCAGCAGCATGTTCATCCATGGCAATACCTTTCAACTTTTGTGCCTTGCCAGTTTGTTCTTAGGATAGACATAGTTGAACACTAGTTTCTTCTTTGGTTCTTGTCCTTCACCCTTTGAAACATGATGTTTAGCCTTTAACCCTTCCAAAGTTTACTGGGTAAATTTCTCATCACTTTCACAACAAGATGCACATTTAAGTTGTCACTAGTTTGAAATCCCAAGCCTTCCTTATCACCACTAAACTTTTGGATTCTAATATTTGTTCCATAGTGACACGAGAATTGTTCCACTCATTAGTGATTCGTTTAAGGTCGTTTTCTCAGCAACCAATTGTTCATTTTTAACTTTAAATATGGCATTTTGTTCTTCCAAGAAAAAAATTTGATCAGTAAGAGGAGTCATGCTCTTGATCTGCTCCTTAGGAGGGTGAGTTCAGATCTTAGTAGAGTTTTCTCCGTCTTAAGCTGGGAAATCTCTTCAGTTGAAAGTGCTAAAGCTTCCTTCATACCAGAAAACTTACTAATTACCTATTCAGCTTTCATAAACATCTTTTCTTGTTCGCCGGGGGAAATGTCAAACTTGACTTGAGGAGTGGTAACAGAACTTCCTTTGCTTTGGGATTGTGTAGAGCCTTCTTTGCTGCACTAACATCACATCTAGAAAATAGAAGATCGCCATTCTTTTGAACTGGAGTTAGGAATCCCTTTTCAGCAAGTTTATCGGCCGTATAACTTATCCGTTTGGGTTTTTCATTTGGTGAGAAACGATTTTCATTATCATCCTCATCATCCGTATGAACGACCAAACAATATGACCTTCTTAAGATCCTCATCGCTTTCATCAGAATCTGACTCTATCCAGGTAGCTAACTCTTTTGTGGCAGAGTCCTCTTCAGCGACCATTCCTTTTGCTTTGAATATCTAGGAGTGAAGTTGCTTTTCTTCTTCATGTACTCGAATTTGGGAATTGGGCATTCTGATGCGAAATGACCGGGTTTCCTGCAATTAAAACAAACGAGATCCTCTTTCTTCTTGGAGAAGTTGGAGTACTCTTTCTTATTTGATGAGATTCTCCTTGAGAACCTTACTGGAGCCTTGCTTGATGATTCGGGCCTTGCTGATTTTCTAAACTTTTGAAATATTTTCACGAACATAGCAAAGTCATCATCGTCCATATCTAGTAACTCAGATGTGGAGATTTTTGGATCTTCTTCTTCGACCATTTCTTCCTTTTAGTGACCAACGAAAAGTTCTTTGTTTTTCCTTCCATTTCTTCAATGTTGTGAAGCTTGATATCAAAAAATTTGAGGTTGGCATAGAGGCTTCTGAGTGACATATCATCTAGTAGCTTGGTATCTTAAAGAGTGTTTCCTTTGTGAAGATATTGAGAATCAAGAGCGGCTAGAAAATTTACATTGATTTCTTTCTTGGTAAGCTTATTTCCAAGTGTGGTGTAAGTATGCACTATTTCACAATAGTGGTCAAACTGGCCTAAGTGATTCACCGGGGATCTTATCAAAGTTGTTGAATCTTCTTTGAATTGGAAACTTCTTGCTTTCTTTGCAAGCTTGATCTCCTTCGATGTAATCTTCAATTGCATCCCAAGATCTTTTGCAGTAGAAAATTCCATGATCTGTCGATGCTGAGATGTACTCAAAGTACTTAAAGAATACTTTTTGCTTTCACATCCATTCCAACCAATCTTTTCTCTTCATCGGTCCATTTAGCTTTTGGTTTCTTTATTGACGGTGTGTCTGCATTGGTTTCTGGATTCGGATTAACTTTCATTGGGAAGTATGGTCCAATGGTAAGACAATCGCCGAGTTGCTCGTCCTTGGAGTAGAAGTGGGTTAGAATGTTTTGCTTCCATACGTCAAAGTTATCTTCGTCGAACGATGGAACGTGAGTGTAGTTAACCGTTGCCATAGTTTCTGACTTGCCATATTAAATCAGTACCCAAGCTATTAAGCTTGCAAAATAAAAGTTTTATGAAGGTGTTTGCTCTGATACCACTTGTTGGTCCCAAAGACACAACAAGGGTATGAAAAGAGGCTAGAGGGGGGTGAATAGCCTATTTAAAATTATCAACACCTTTTTCAAAATTCAACCTTATGCTTACTATTGAGTTTTGTGGTCAAGTAAAAACCACTAGTTCAAAGTAAAATACACAGCGGAAGTTTTTCGATAAAAACGAGCTAGAGTTGGTTTTTTGAAGTTAAAACGACTAGGTAGGCAGATAATGAGGCAGGCAATATTGCGGTCGGCAAACTATGATTGAAGTGAAAAGTGAATTTATCTGCGGCAAGAAAATTTGCGGTCGGCTATATGCGGTAAGCAAGGTTACTGACTAGGTAGGTTGAAAATGAAAGTTTGTGTCTGAGAATTTTGGCAAAAAGATAGTAGTCAGAAGTAGTAACTAAGGCAGTAGGCAAGTAACAAATAAATTCACAATAGTTTGAATATCTGGAAAGATCAAAACACTAAACGACAAACAAGACTAATATGAACAATAAGAACAATAGCTGAAAGTAAATTTGCAGAATGTAAATGACACAATGATTTGGAAAGGTTCAATCTGTTAAAAGATCTACGTCCTTTACCAAGATGGTCAGTCTTGGATTTTGAACGGAGGATATATTGATTCTCTTGATTACAAATTACAAAGATGAAGTATTGAATAAACACCTACTTTCTATGAAGAACAAATCCTAGACTTAGACCTGGGTATCCCTAATGATGCAATCTATGTGATTGATCAATCAGGGTGTGTATGTGTAAAAACAAGAGCTCTATGTAATCTATATGATTGAGAGCCTAATGAATCTTTAAGTGTTGCTGGGCTTGAGATTTGATGTCTTGAAGGTTGCTGGGGATCTTTGAAGATTTGAAGGCGATTGCTTAAAGATTCAAATGATGAGCTGGAGCATTCTAATTGGAGCTCATATCTTTGTTGTCTTGTAGTTGCAGAGTTGTTAGTGGGCAAGATGTACTATCTTGTACCAGACATAACGACCAAATTCAAATTTGAATTTTGCAACGTTTTAATCAAACTTGTCTTTTTTTGGTCTTTACTTTGTCATGCGGTAGTGTAGACACCCCATTTTGGACATTCATTCATAATCACACTACTTATGTGTCTCGCCTTTGATTTGGGTCAAAACTCGTTTAGTTGGACATGTTTCGTTAAGTTTCTAATTGACTCCATTAGTCAGGGGCAAAATGAACATTAAAACTACTGCAGAGGGCAAAAATGTGATTCCAGCACATGAATGTCTCGTATGAGACATTGATGTCTCGTACGAGATATCCCCCCTTGACAGTCGGGTTTTGGTCAGTTTCCTTGTTGATCTTAACCCCTTTTCTTGGCAAACACTTAAGCAATCCGGGAAAACCTAATGGATGATCCTAGAGTCCAAAAATACCTCTGTGGGGATCAAGTCTTGGATTCCCATCACAACTTACCTTCTTGGCCAAAACCCTAGGTCTAAAACTCCTATAAATATAAAGGTTCTTGAACGAAAAAAGGCTAGAATCCTCATTCACCCAAAAACCACTCCAAATCTAATCAAAGAGGTCCCATAATCAGTCCCTCTTCCTCACCCACGAAATTCAAGCTCTACAACACCACTCAAGCCAAGTTTATTGGAGATTCAAGGCCTTTAGTCAAGGCCATCCATAGGATTCTTGAAGAACGCTTAGGTAAAACTCTTTGTTTTTCTACCTTCTCATCTCCTTCTTTGTCTTTTGAAGTAGTGTGATTCCATTAAAGGATCAGCCTAGAGCCTCTCCAATCCATGGAGATGGTCTCGAAGCACATGATCCAACATCCCAAATAAATAAGCAATTATTTATTTGTTTGTTTCCTCTTTTACATATATTTTGCATGATTTTGAAACAATGATGATGATTTCTTAGCAAGACCAATCATAGATTGGGTGAATTGGATGCTCCTTGACCTTCCAATTCATAACTTAACCCCCGAATCCAGATATTTCTCGGTCTATGTTCCGACAACAACATGGTGGCGACTCTCAAACAATCAGAAAGGGTAAAATCGAAGGACGAAAAAGGTACCTTGAAGTCAAACAAAACACACAAAAACCCGTGCGCAAATAGTGGCGACACCGATGGGGAAGATCATAGTAAGTGGGTTAGACTTGCATCGAAAGAATCATCGTTGTTTCAAAATTCTGAATTCTGTACTGAATCTGTTCCCCCGACTGAGATGCCTCGTACGGGGATCCCTTGTCTCGTACGAGACATCTCAGCTCTGCCCGGCTGATCTGACTCTTTGGTTTGAAAAAGGATTTTCGTTCGGTTCAAACACGTATACAGGGTTTCAGTTCTGCTCCCCCCTCTGTTTCTGAGTCTTAGGATCTCCCTAATGACAAAAAACTCCCCATAATTATAGGCTAACCTTTATTTTGCAGGAGTACTTGGTAAATGTTTTTATTCTCTGCTTTGCTTATGTTTGCCTTATGTGTGAAATACGACGGCCTGAGTTCCTCACAAGAGGGAAACGTAGGCAGCCACTTGGGCCGGCCATTGCATGTTGTTTTTATTTAAAAAAAAAATCTCTATTTTTTCTTTGACACCTAGATCTTGACTCTCACACATGGCACACATGTAGAATAATTGTACTGCATACCCTATAAACCCGGGTCCCAATCGGAGGATGGATGTCGGTCGCACCCCCATTCTAACGAATGGCCCTCGCCGTTCTCTCCAAAGATGGTGTACCTACTCCATACACACGCTCCTAGACTATGTTCATGGGGAGCCTTAGCCGTAAGCCTTGCATTAACCTCATAAATACATACTAGCTAATAAGATACTCCCTCGAGACCGGTCGGTTTCGATCGTTAGGGTTGTTTTAATCCTTGCCCAAGATAACGCATCTTTACAATCTGTAATCCTCCCTTTTGAATATGACGAATGTCCCTTCAGTAAATGTTGAACAAAGATTTTGAAAGCATGGAGAACCTCTCTACAGAATCCGAGCTTGTGTCTTCCTACTTTCACTATTTTGTGCGGGATTGTGGATGCCATTTTGGCTTAGTTTTGACCGCACCGTTCAACATGTCCCTTTCGGTTGTCCCTTAAATTCAAAAGGTTTGATTGCATTAATGCGTTGTTTAACAAAGTGTAAAACAACTAACTACCGAATCACTTAGGTTTGTGTTAATTGAATGGTGGATTCTGATGAGATTATGGGGACCCTTGCCCGAATTTTCCGTTTGGGAGAGTGCAATACAGTGAAAAAAAGGGCTCATATTCTAGGGGTGACAGAATCTACTGTTCCAGGACGAACTAGAGTAGTAACCTCTCAAATGGATTAACATTCCATTCGACCAATAGGATTAAAATCTATGAAACTGACTGTCTGGTTAGATGTCTCGTACGAGACATCCATTGTCTCGTACGAGACATCTCTCCTTTTTCTGTGAATCTGCCGTGTTGGTCAATCCTGTTTCATAAAAACCGACTTGTTGGGACCCCAGCCTGGATTTGACACAGTTTCTGCACTCTAGGTCTGTCTGATAAAAAAAGTAGCTCCACCGCTACTAACACAATGCCCGCCCGCCACAGAAATGTCTCTCAGAGAAATCTCACAAAATATGTGCTTCAGATGGGAAGCCACCGAAGGTTGGAAAGAAGGCCTACCCAACGGAAAGGCCCCAGAAATCAATATCATGCAAGAGTTTTTGCTTCAAAGGGCTCGACTATGCCTCTTATTATGCTCATGACCAAGTCAAAGAGCGTAACGAGCAAGCCAAAAAGAAACTGGGCTGAGATCGAGGATGAGATGATCGACGGCAGTAAGCTCGAAATGTTACAAGCTGAATACGAGGAAATGAGTAAGTGGTACGCATGGCCGCCATCAAGAGGGATCAGAATTTGGAAGACAACTAAAAAAAGGGTCATCAATGATGAAGGTAGGTAACTACACTTAGCCTGCTTTATCAAGACCTAAAGAACCAAATGGAGGAGGAACATAATCATCACCTTCAATGTCATGAGGGACCCTTACGAAAGCATCACAAAGCCTCCAACCTAAGCCACCGAGAGTCTACATAGACTTAAGTCAAAATCCAAACTTGGCAGAGTGTTATGTGAGCTTGAGAGAAGAAGGCAAGCTAGCACCTATGAAGGTGTACAAACCCAAATATGAGGGGGCCGGAAGGGCCTTGCACATGTATGCCTACTACCATCAGTGCCGGGCGGTCACCACACGACAATGCAACAACTTAAGGGATAAGATCCAAGATCTTATCGACTAAGGCACTCTATAGATAATAGGCAATAGAATCGTCCTCGTGTTGAAGAATGAGGCGTCCAAACCTCAAGCTCCTTTTCCACTACATTAGTTAGTAGTTTAATAGACTAGTTTTTTACTTCATTTTTCATAGATTAGACGTTTCTTTCCTTTCCTTTAAACTAGTTGTTTTTTTTCACATCTTTAAGGGATCCTGCTCACCCAAGAATCATTATGGTGAGAGCATGCCCTCCTATCAATTTCAATTTTTAGTAATAGTTAGTTTCTTTTAAAATTTCTCACTTTTTCGTACTTTTCCAAAAGCCAAGTAGTGTAGAGATGGGTAGAAGTGCACAATGAAATGACTATTCTAAGGCGATTCCATTCTCCGGAACACGCCCAGTACTTAACATGATGCTAAAAGAAGGGTACTTCCCCAGACTTGGACTCAGCAAGCATTTATAAGGGATAAAAGACCACCACCTATTGTTCTATCCCCCCCCCCCCCGAATATGGTCTAGGGTATATGTCACCACTCACGGGCATCCTAAAGATGAAAGGGATTAGACTTCATACATTGTGCCACTGACACCGCACTATTCGAAAGACTCTAAATGGGTACTCTTTGTGCGTGAGGGGGAAAACTTTCATACTTCATGTTCCCTGAACCATGGAGATCGCCATAGGGGAAGCGCCAACTGTGCTTCGAAATCTTCAGTGACTGTGATCCATACTCGCTTGAAACAGAAGCAATGCAATTCTCGTGGCTACCTCGAGATTAGGGGGTACTAAGACCGAAGCATTCAGTGAGTGGGAATTTGTGTTGGGAGAAGACCTACTACAACCAATTTCTCAACCTTTTCAAGCTAGAGGACACTCAGATTAATGCAATAGACAAGAGGGATCTCCGAACCGAGACTACACCAAGCTCATCAAGAAGAGTGATGAGCCTATCCGAATTGGTATACAATTGGGGGACCCATAGCAAGTGAAGACTTCCTGATCAAGGAATTAGAGATGTACTCCCCATCCCCATAGAGAAAGAAAATTTATAACTCTTACCTTAGAGTCAGATACCACTACCGATGAGCTTACCCAAGAGGACTTGGATTCCATCGTGGAACATGTATTCCCTTACTTTCTTATGAAAAAATAGATGTTTCTAAGTATCCCGAGATTGCTAGCGTCCTAAATGATGATTAACTAATAACTCTAACGAATTAGATAATATGAGTCATATGACGAGATAGATCAAGAAAATGAACAAATATTAAAAGAAATTAATAAGCAAGTAGGTCTTCGTGGCGGAAATGTCCTATTGATGCTGAAGAAATGCAAACAGTTAATCTGGGGACGGACGATGATCCGAAAGAGTCCAAGTTGGCAGTTTCTTCAAAGGGGGGAGACCGACAAGCCCTCATAGCGCTTCTTCTCCGAGAATTCATAGATGTGTTCGCTTGGTCCTATAAGATATGCCCGTGGCTAGCCAATCGATTGTTGAGCACAAGATACCGCTGCTTCCCGATTCAAAGCCAGTCAAGCAGAAACTCCGCAGAATTAAGAGCCAGAGTGGTTAGTACAAATTAAACAAGAGATAGAGAAACTTCTGAGTGTTGTGGGTTCATCAAAGTGATAGAGTATCCAACCTAGTTGGCCAATACTGTGCAGGTTTTCAAGGCAAATGGAAAGTCTGTGTCTGCGTTGATTTTTTGTGATCTCAACAACATCTTTTGAAAGACGATTTTCCTCTTCCCAACATAGACATGATCGTTGAAAATACTGTGAAATATGAAGTCCCCGCTCATTCGTAGACGGATTTGCCGGTTATAACAAGATCCTCATGGCCGAGTGTGAATACGTGAAATAAAAATCGAGAGTCGCCACGTTTATTTATTTGTAGTTAAAACATTGAGAAAACATTTATGAGCATAATAGGGTTCGGGGGTCAATTACAATAGAAGAAGAATATTAAAGTTATCACTCCTATTGCCCGAACGAATCGGTCTTTCTATCTGATCAATGTGTGTGTTGTGTGTGTGTTAGTGATTGAGAACGTATCCGAAGATTTCCTACATTCTTCTCATCATAAGAAGCTCAGGTCGGTGTAGTTCATTGATGAATTAGAATGGGGAGATGAAGCGGGATCATGCATATAGAGGGGGAAGATTAGGGTTAGATAGTTCCTACATCGTATTAGGGTTTGATGAAACCCTAGGATCATCATAAGCTATGGCAATGTGCACATAAATAGGGATTATAATCCTAGATCTAGCATATCATGTATGTATGAGACTTAGATCTAGCATAATAATAAGAACTCATGAATACATATGAATGACATGTAAAACATGAAGATCGCTACCCTAGTTATAGCATATATTATGAGCTTAGACTAAGAAAATGAAGAACACATGAAGACATATCAATATAGATGTATAGACATAATGAAAACATGCATAATATAATTAATATGTGATCTAGATCTAATGCGGGTTTTCGTGAAACCCTAAATCATCATCGGTCAAGAACACGAACGATGAACAAAACCCTAGATCTAGCAATATAGAATAGATATAATAGACCTAAGTAGTTAAGTAGTCAAGGAAACGCGTTACCAAACCGATTAAAGAGGCTTCGAAAGTTGAATCTTCCTTCTTTGGTTGAATGGCGGTGTTGAATCTCTTTGATGATCAAAGCAAGATCAAAGAGAGGGTTTGAGAGGGTTTTGAGAGGGAGAGAGAGAGAGGCTGTGAAGAGCTTCTGTTAGCTTTTTTTCACGTGGGTTTTAGGTGTCCTAAATGCTGAGGGGGGGAGCCCTATTTATAGGGAAAAACTGAGAAAAGGACATACTTGCCGCACGGCCGAGAAGTGGCCGCACGGCTCCTATGTGGCCGCACGGCTTGATCCTCTAGATTTGTTGACTAGAACGATCTCAACGAATCCTTATCAGTTTGTTCTCGGGATTTGTCCATTATCCTGATGGATTTCGACTTAGAACTGATTTCGTCTATCAGGGAGTCTGGAAATCTGTCGATAAGTCTTTGCCAGATTTTTATTACCTAAAAGGTCCTCAGAGATGTCTAATGGTCTAGGAAAGTCCTAAATATTCAAATCGGGTACTAAATAGCCCCTCGGCGACGCTTCTTGCAGCCAGGAGGGTCGTCGATTAAGAAAGGAACGATCTGAAACATGAATTCCAAATCGGGGAGAAAAAAGGTGAGGGTGACCAAGTTGGTCGAGCGGCCTGAACCTAAGTCAGGCTACATGCGTATCCAAGTGGAATCAAGCCAATCGTATGTTCGCACAAGGGGAAAGAAAGAAATGAGACATCGTATTTTTTGTGGGGATAGACAAACATCCGTCAAGCAATAAGTCACGTGGACCCTATTGGGGAGAAAAGAAAAGAAACGAAACATCGTTAGATCAATAAAGTCATTGCAGATGGACTTTACATAATGAATCATTGTAGAGCAGATAAAGTCGTTTTAGATGGACTTTACTTAGGGAAAGAGAGAGGTCATACGTGTTGGTAGTGGTGCCCTAGGCCGTTTAATAAACGTTGTAATTGTTTATCATTTATTTCATATCAATAAAGAGATGTTTTGATTATTATTGTTGTTCATGTTTACTTTAATAATCCCCGTCCCTAGTACTTGTTAAGCACTAGTATAAAGGCTAAATGGTCATGGGATGATCATGTTAGATTTATGGGTCTTGTTTTGGAACAAGGTTAGCTTAGTACATGACCCGCTCTATGAGATTTATGTCATGGTCTATGTCGTACATATATCTCATATTAGTTATGTCATTTGAATCCTTAGACATGAAGTTATTATAGTCTTCCACTTGATGAACATTATGTTTGACATATTCAAACGCTACTTTTACCGAGTAGTTATAAAAGGGTATGATTGGCATAATCGGAATCCCGTTGGGAAGAATAATAAGCTAAATGGATTTGTCCCTCCTCGGAGATATGTCAGCTTGGGCCTCTCGTAGGAATGATGTTGATGAAATGTTCGGCCGACTCAGATGAATTGATTGGATCAATGTCATTTGATTATCAACATATTCGGAATCGAGAAAGTATTGAACAAAACAAGTTGACTGTTTGACCATGACTTGTGTTCAATGCATCGTGGAAAAAGGGATTTGACATATTCTAAAGGAATGCGAACTTGTATCTAGTTATATACTATTTGGGTAGGTATGACGGTTTGGCTAGAACCTAATCATATCTTATGGGATCATGTTTGAGCTCATTGCCAACTTAGTATAATCCTAGAGGGTCACACCACAATAGAACGAATCTTTAAAAGGACTATATTGGAATTTTGGAAATTCTGGACATTCAGAGAAAGTGTGCGACCGGACAGTATTATGGACTGGGCGGCCGCACAATTATCTCAGTTTTGTACCAGTTTTGCTTCAGATAGTTGTGCGACCGCACAGATGATTTTGGGCGGCCCGCACAA
>JAOWBW010002327.1:0-94230 GCA_026119855.1 Campanula takesimana
AAATTGTTATACTCCCTCCGTCCCAGTGAAAGTGGCACTAGTGCCACTTTCACTGGGACAGAGGGAGTATTCTGTTGACGTTGCCTAACAAAGTGAGTTATAGGTTTGTTGGACTCCTTATGGTACCGGAGTAGACGCGCTTCTGCCGGTATCATACTTTAGAGGGATTATACGCTTCTTATGTCGCGCCCCGTACCCGTGGTCCTACTTGGCCCACGCACGGAAGACGTCATAAAACATTTTAGGGAAATTTTCGAAATGTACTTTCATAAAAGTTTCATATAACCAAAACACATTTACTTAAAACTTGACTTCATTTCACACAAACAACTTTCACAATCCAAAGTACTTAGCCATAAGGCTTACACACTTTACTTACAAATTTACAACTCACCAACATGTTCCAAAAATAGGTGATACAAGATGAAGTCAGGGGTACACTACCCAAAAGGTTATACATTTACATAATGTAGCCTTTACATAACACATATCCCAAAATGTCTTACCCAAAATCACCACCTCGACGTCCTCCCTTGTGCAGTGACCTATCCCCTGGGCTCTCCTTTATCTAAAACAGTAAACAAATAAGGGTGAGAATGAATCTCAGTAAGCTACTAAAATGCAACTACGTTACATGCTGAAATGATACTCGAAATTGAACAATGTCAATAAACATCCACATAGCACATAACATGAGAGGCTCCCTATCGCCAACCATCCCATACCGGTTGGAAATAACGACCAACTCATCATACCACACATAAGGCGGAAATAAACACTCATACGTGGATACTGAGCCAAGGTTCTCGAATCAAACATATAACCATCTGAGAGGTATCAACTGAGCAGCACCAAAGGGCTGAAACCAGTTCATGAACAAAACAACAACAACAACAACAAGAGGGGAAAATGACACATAGTCAAACCCAAATGGTGAATAAACTCACACAAGGGAGAGCTAGCCCAGACCAATCCGTGGCCCAAGGAAGGGGGTTAAAAATGGGAAACCAATGGTAGAAGCCTTACAATGAACTTGGCTCGTGTGCCATTATAATCCCTACACTGCCCGACTTTACAACAAGTACCAGTTGGACTTCCAAACGAGCATAGTAATGAATACTTGCTTAAACAACAACCAGGGGCAATGATTCCAAAGTAGGGAATCAAGCCAAACACATCACAAAGATGAACCAATCCAAACCACATCACAAAGATGAACAATCCAAATCACATCAAAAGATGTTCAATAATACCCCATGTAACACTTATTCACATTCCATAACACATTTGTTCACAAATGAACAAATTTCAAACACTAGGGTGTTCCACAACAACCCTCTAGGTACTCTAGGATATCACCTAAGACCTAGACAAGCTTGAACTTTAAATCACTTGGAATGGAACAACTCCATTTTTCAGCAAACCCTGGGCGGTCGCCCACACCAGCCTGTGCGGCCGCCCAAAACACTCTGCCCCAAGATAAAAACCTTCCAGATAAGTGTGTGGCCGCACACCCTATTTGGGCGGCGCCCAACACACCCGCCAGGCCCAAAACTTGCTAATTTTACTCCCTTCGTTTCACCGTCCCAAAAGTATAGTACTTACATTACTAAAACGTTCGTAACACAACTTGGCTACACAACTTAACCTTTCAACCATCAAAACCAACCATACCAAATACTCACTTTGTCCCAAAATTACAAGTATCACAATATCATTCAAATCACAAAAATTAACAAGTACAAGTATCAAGTATAACATATATGACCATTTTAATATTTAAAGGGGAATTAGTAACTTACCTATTTCCGGAAAAAGTATCGCTGAAATAAGTTTTATTCGGGTAGAAATGACCTACTCAACGCCCTGATCATTTTTATATAATTAGTTTTTAAAACAGATAAGTAAATAAAAGAATTAAATCGAAATAGGTTGAACTTACCTTTTCTTCTTAACCCTAAGTTGAACGAGAGAAAAGTTGCTAAGTGAATTAACACAGAGAAAGAGGGGGAAGAAGGATAAGTTATACAAGATATTTGCCCCATTTTTCTACTTTAGTCACTGGACTTTCATTTTCAACACTTAAGCCCGTGTAGTTTTATTTTCACAAAGGACCCTAAAGTTTCAACTTAATTAATTAACTCCCTTAATCATTATTATTACTAACTAACTAAATAACACAAATAATCAAGTAAGATGTGCAAATCATAAAATATGATGCAACACATAAAATGCACATATAATGTCCAAATTAAAACTCCCAAAAATTTAAAATAAATAGGGACGGGTTTTTTGGGTCATTACAATCACTCCCCCTTAAATAAAATTCATCCGAATTTTAGAATGACTTACCAAACGAATTAAATAACCAAGGATATTTCCTCTCCATTTCATCCCGAAGCTCCCAAGTAGATTCTTCCACATTATGGTTCCTCCACAACAACTCTAACAAGAGGAATACTTTTAGTTCTCAAATCTTGGACTTTAGAATCAATCACCTGAACTGGATGCTCCTCATAGGACATACTGGGTTCAATATCCTCAGGTATCTCAGATAACACATGAGATGGATCATACACATACTTTCGAAGCATCGAAACATGGAACACATTATGAATCTTGTCAATAGAAGGAGGTAACGCAAGACGATAAGCTCGATCTCCAACTCTTCCCAAAATCTCAAAAGGACCGACAAATCTAGGAGCAAGTTTACCTTTCTTCCCATATCTCTTAATTCCCACCTTTGGTGAAACTTTCAGAAACACAAAGTCACCCTTTTCAAACTCAAGGTCTCGCATCTGGTGATCAGGATAACTCTTTTGACGACTCTGAGCAATAGTCAATCGATCCCGAATAAGCTTAACATTCTCAACTGAGTCATTAACCATATCAACACCCCAAATCTTTGCTTCCCCAACTTCATCCAAACAAATAGGTGAACGAAACTTTCTTCCATACAATGCTTTATAAGGAGCCATCCCAATACTCGACTGAAAAATGTTGTTTTAAGCAAATTCTACGAGAGGCAAATGAATATCCCAAGAATATGCAAAATCAACTGAACAAGCTCTCAACATATCCTCAAGAATCTGAATGGTCCTTTCTGACTGGCCATCTGTTTGAGGATGAAAAGCAGTACTAAATCTCAACTCTGAACCCAAAGCCTTCTGAAATGCTTGCCAAAACCGAGATGTGAATCTAGGATTACGATCAGAAACAATGCTAACAGGAACTCCATGCAACCTCACTATCTCATTATGTACAAAGTAGCAAGCCTTCCATCGAATAACCAATCTCAATAGGTAGGAAATGAGAGACTTTGTCAATCTGTCTACAATCACCCAAACTGCATCATGCCTTTTTCTAGTACGAGGTAACCCTATCACAAAATCCATAATAACATGTTCCTATTTCCATTCCGGTATCTCTAAAGGTTGAAGCAAACCTGCGGGTCTTTGATGTTCAGCTTTCACTTGTTGACAAGTCAAACACTTCGACACATAATCCGCTATCTCCCGCTTCATGTTGTTCCACCAAAACTGTTGCTTCAAATCATGATACATTTTAGTACTCCCAGGATGAATAGTATACCTCGACTTATGGCCTTCCTCAAGAACTTGAAGTTTAATCCCATCAACATTAGGAACACATAATCTACCTCTGAAAGTCAAGACTCCTTCAGAACTGAGAGAAAAGTCTTCAAATCTTCCATCTTTGATTTTTCCCACAACCTTCACTAACTCGGGGTCATCTTTCTGTGCATCCTTGATTTGTTGAATTAAGGTTGGTAAAACTCTGATATTCGCAAATATAGCCCCATGACTCGATTCATAAGGACACCAATCTCGAGCATCCTCTAACATCTTCCATTCCCGTATCATCAATGAAGCTACATAAGACTTCCGTCTAATAGCATCAGCTACCACATTTGCCTTGCCCGGATGATAAGAAATGGTGCAATCATAATCCTTCAACAGCTCCATCCATCTTCTTTGTCTATTATTCAACTCTTTCTGGGAGAAAAGATACTTCAAACTCTGATGATCAGTGAAAATCTCAAACTTTGCTCCATATAGGTAATGCTTCCATTTGTGTAACGCAAAAACAATAGCTGCAAGCTCCATATCATGGGTTGGATAATTCTGCTCTAGGAGTTAACTTCCTTAAAGCATACGCAATTACCTTCCCACTTTGCATTAAAACACACCCCAATCCTTCCTTTGAAGCATCACTATAAATCATCAATTCATCATTCCCATTAGGCAGTGCAAGAATAGGAGCGGTGGTCAACCTTTTCTTTAACTCTTCAAAACTAACTTGACATTTGGCATCCATACATATGGCACATTCTTTCGAGTCAACTGAGTCAATGGTGTTGCAATTTAGAAAACCTTCAATGAATCTTCTGTAGTACCCAGCTAACCCCAAGAAACTTCGAATTTCTGTAACTGATTATGGCCTTTTCCAATTCACAATAGCTTCAATTTTTGATGGATCAACAGATATACCTCTATTAGAAACCACATGTCCCAGAAAAGACACTTCATCGAGCCAAAAAGCACACTTACTGAATTTTGCAAACAACTGCTTCTCCCGAAGAATAGATAGAACCATTCACAAGTGTTGCTCATGTCCCCCCGAGACTTGGAATAAACAAGGATGTCATCAATAAACACAACCACAAAAGAATCAAGATAAGACTTGAAAACTTGATTCATCATATCCATGAAAACAGCTGGAGCGTTTGTTAACCCGAAAGGCATAACAAGAAACTCATAATGACCATACCTACTACAAAAAGCAGTCTTAGGAATGTCTTCTGAGTGAATCTTTAACTGATGATACCCACTCCTCAAATAAAGCTTCGAAAAAACAACTGACCCTTGGAGTTGATCAAATAAATCATCAATGTGAGGCAAAGGATATTTGTTCTTTACAGTCACCTAATTCAGTTTTCTATAGCCGATGCATAGTCTCAAGGACCCATCTTTCTTCTTTACAAACAATACAGGAGCTCCCCACGGTGATACACTGGGTCAGATGAAACCCCTATCAAGCAACTCTTGCAGTTGAATTTTCAACTCCTTTAATTCAGCTGGAGCCATTCTGTAAGGTGACTCAGATATCGGGGTAGTACCTGGAAGTAAGTCAATACAAAACTCGATCTCCCTATCAGGAGGCATAGAATACTCAGTAGAGAACACATCAGGAAACTCTTTCACAATATGCACATCATCTACTTCAGGCAACTTTTTAGTAGTATCAAGAACACTAGCCAAATACCCGTACAACCACGATGCAACAACTTTCTAGCTTTCACTTAAGAAATAATACGAATTCCCTTACCCAAAGGAACAGCCTCAAAAGTAAATTCAAGCACATCAGGAATAGAAAATGTAACCACCTTTTTATAACAATCAACTGAAGCATGGTATTTACTCAACCAATCCATTCCCAAGATAATATCAAAATCTTGTAATGGCAAAACAACTAAATCAACAAATAAAACATCCTCTCAAATACGCACATCACAGCCATGTAATACCTTATTAGTCACCAAACACTCCCCTATTGGAGTAGACACTTCTAACACATAAGGTAGAGATTCAGAAGAAACATGCAATCGAGAAGCAAAATGCACAGACACATAAGAATGCGAAGAGCCAAGGTCGATAAGTGCTCGTGCCCTCAAACTAGACACATAAATTATACCTCCTATCACGATAGAAGAATTTGAAGCCTGGTGTTGGTTGATAGCAAAAACATGACCTTGCACCTTAGGCTTCCCTGAGGCATCCCTCTTCTGACCCTGAGACGATCCTGCTCCACTCCCATATGGTACAATCCTTGATCTTGGACAATCCTTCTGAAAATGGCCAAGCTGACCATAATTCAAACACTTTCCCTACTTCTTCCAACATCGCTCTTCAGTGTGCCCTTCCTTCAGACAGTAATTACAAATCCTTCTACTTTGATTTCTGACAATTGGTTGTCCTTGTGGTTGCCCTCTAAATTGTGATGGTCTTCCCTGACCTCCTCGATTATCACCACGCTGTGGTTGAGGTCTTCCTTGCCTTCCTCTACCAGCCAATTCAATTTTCCTCTTATGTTCTTCTATATCATGCTCCACCTGATATGCTCTATCAACATCATCTTGAAAATCTTGCAACTTGTGGGATACTAGTTGACTTCGAATCACAGTTTTTAAACCCTTCACAAATCTAGTTGCTTTCCTTTCCTCAGTTGCCACCAAGTGAGTACAGTACCTGGATAACTCCGTGAATTTGGATGTATACTGAGCCACAGACATAGTGTTCTGCTCCAAGTATAGGGTACATGATTCTCATCCCAATTTGTTTTCAAAGCTCTCCACCAGTGCTCAGCAGCTCCACTCAGTTTATAGGTAGCAAACCTGACTTGTTCTTCATCTGTACATCTCAAGACATCAAATATTTTCTCCATCGACTCTATCCACCTCTCTACCTTTATTACCTCTGGTTCTCCTTCATAACCCATTGGTTTCATCTTCAAGAACTGTTCTAACCCATATCTCGGAGGTGCTTGTTCTCCTCCTTGCCTTTGATCATTTAAAGTTTTCATTGCTGCCTCGAACATCCCTTGAAACATGATTCGGGCCTCTTCTCTGGCATCTCCTTGCCCTGAAGAACCAGCCTGATCTCTTTCATTCTCAACCATATTCAATAAGTACCTGCATAAGACACTCAATGTTACTCACTCTATACACAACTACCCTCCTAGGTCATTTAGTCATTCTAGACCATCTACAACCTAGCTCTAATACCAACTGTCGCGCCCCGTACCCGTGGTCCTACTTGGCCCCACGCTCGGGACACGCACGGAAGACGTCATAAAACATTTTAGGAAAATTTTTCGAAATGTACTTTCATAAAAGCTTCATATAACCAAACACACTTACTTAAAACTTGACTTCATTTCACACAAACAACTTTCACAATCCAAAGTACTTAGCCATAAGGCTTACACACTTTACTTACAAATTTACAACTCACCAACATGTTCCAAAAATAGGTGATACAAGATGAAGTCACGGGTACACTACCCAAAAGGTTATACATTTTCATAATGTAGCCTTACATAACATATATCCCAAATGTCTTACCCAAAATCACCACCTCGACGTCCTCCCTTGTGCAGTGACATATCCCCTGGGCTCTCCTTTATCTAAAACAGTAAACAAATAAGGGTGAGAATGAATCTCAGTAAGCTACTAAAATGCAACTACGTTACATGCTGAAATGATACTCGAAATTGAACAATGTCAATAAACATCCACATAGCACATAACATGAGAGGCTCCCTATCGCCAACCATCCCATACCGGTTGGAAATAACGACCAACTCATCATACCACACATAAGGCGGAAATAAACACTCATACATGGATACTGAGCCAATGTTCTCGAATCAAACATATAACCATCTGAGAGGTATCAACTGAGCAGCACCAAAGGGCTGAAACAGGTTCATGAACCAAACAACAACAACAACAACAACAACAAGAGGGGGAAAATGACACATAGTCATAACCCAAACGGTGACTAAACTCACATAAGGGAGAGCTAGCCCAGACCCAATCCGTGGCCCAAGGAAGGGGTTAAAAATGGGAAACCAATGGTAGAAGCCTTACAATGAATTTGGCTCGTGTGCCATTATAATCCCTACCACTGCCCGACTTTACAACAAGTACCAGCTGGACTTTCAAATGAGCATAGTAATGAATACTTGCTTAAAACAACACAGGGGCAATGATTCCAAAGTAGGGAATCAAGCCAAACACATCACAAAGATGAAACAATCCAAACCACATCACAAAGATGAACCAATCCAAATCACATCAAAAGATGTTCAACATTCACATTCCATAACACATTTGTTCACAAAGGAACAAATTTCAAACACTAGGGTGTTCCACAACAACCCTCTAGGTACTATAGGATATCACCTAAGACCTAGACCAAGCTTGAACTTTAAATCATTTGGAATGGAACAACTCCATTTTTCAGCAACCCTGGGCGGTCTCCCACACCAGCCTGTGTGGCCGCCCAAAACACTCTGCCCCAAGATAAAAACCTTCCAGATAAGTGTGCGGTCGCACGCCCTATTTGGGCGGCCGCCCAACACACCCGCCAGGCCCAAAACTTGCTAATTTTACTCCCTTCGTTTCACCGTCCCAAAAGTATAGTACTTACATTACTAAAACATTTGTAACACAACTTGGCTACAGAACTTAACCTTTCAACCCATCAAAACCAACCATACCAAATACTCACTTTGTCCCAAAATTACAAGTATCACAAATATCATTCAAATCACAAAATAACAAGTACAAGTATCAAGTATAACATATATGACCATTTTAATATTTAAAGGGAATTAGTAACTTACCTATTTCCGAAAAAGTATCACTGAAATAAGTTTTGTTCGGGTAGAAATGACCTACTCAACGCCCTGGTCATTTTTATATAATTAGTTTTTAAAACGGATAAGTAAATAAAAAGAATTAAATCGAAATAGGTTGAACTTACCTTTTCTTCTTAACCCTAAGTTGAACGAGAGAAAAGTTGCTGAGTGAATTAACACAGAGAAAGAGGGAGAAGAAGGATAAGTTATACAGATATTTGCCCCATTTTTCTACTTTAGTCACTGGACTTTCATTTTCAACACTTAAGCCCCTGTAGTTATATTTTCACAAAGGACCCTAAAGTTTCAACTTAATCAATTAACTCCCTTAATCATTATTATTACTAACTAAGTAAATAACACAAATAATCAAGTAAGATGTGCAAATCATAAAATATGATGCAACACATAAAATGCACATATAATGTCCAAATTAACACTCCCAAAAATTTAAAATAAATAGGGACGGGTTTTTGGGGTCGTTACATCTTAGACATCACTGAAGCGTATATGCCTGACCGGGTTACCAGGCAGTTCCCGATCCAGCAGAGGATCCCCAGAATGACGCCTTTGCCTTTCTTGACGTGCACTTTGATGGCTGGTCAGAAGGGGTACAAGAAGGCATATGGTGATCGTGATGATATTTGGGTAGAGTGGATGGACTACAACATGGATGCTTACGATCCACTTCGACGTTTGGGGCCATTAGTGACTACATCTTCTCCAGTGACTCCAGACTATATGGAATGGTTTTGGGCTAGGAGTCATGTTCGGATTAGTAATCCGATACATGAGCCCGCAATTGACATTCCACCTCAGCCTGGGCTTGCAGAGGCACTACCCGGCATCAGAGATATGCTACTTCCCTTGCTCACGGATAATAGGATACCTGAGGACGTCATAGCTACTATTACACGGGTGCACGAGATGTTAGGAGATCACCTTTATTAAAGTTAGTACTATCATTTTTGGGACGGAGGGAGTATATTAAATGATAGTCCCATTTTCAGTTTCTTATACATCAAACTCAGGCCTTTCCTTTAATATGACAGATTGGTAGAAAGACAGGAGAAGCCGTGGTGGGGTCCCTTTCGTGTACGTTTTGCTCGTTGGTTTGCTTGACATTCTTTTGGGATTACTTAATGATGTATGGAACTACTTCTTTTGGGATACATTGAAATTCTTGGTTAGGTTTATGGGATACATTGAAATTATGTGTATGAATGAATGTTCAAATTTTGTTAACTACTTAATGATGTATTGATTGGAATTCTTTTGGGATACATTGAAATTTTGGGTTAGGTTTATGTAAGTGATTATAGATTACTTACTGAATGAATAATGTATAGATTACTTAATGATTCTGTTCTTTTTTACCCAGTAAACAGAGTATTTCGTGTGGCAATACACGAGCTGTAGTTTCTATGCTCGTGGACGAAACAACTTATACCAGTACACAGAGGATTTCGTATGCTAATACACGAGGTGCATAGTGTGCTCCGTATGAAAATACACGAGTGAGCTGAGTAATTTCGTGAGGAAATACACGAGTTGAAGCGTATCAGCTCGTGTACGAGACCAATTAAACCAGCAAACAGATGATTTCGTGTGGAAATACACGAGTTATAGCACCGAAGCTCGTGTACGAAACAACTTATTAAAACAAGAAATTTGATTATAAATAAATGTGATAGGTTATATGATATTGTATGATGTTGGTTCATTCATATATGTAATCATGTTTGTTTGTCCAACTTATTATAACAAGAAATATATAATCTTGATTAAGAAATATGATTATTAGAAATATATAATCTTGATTAAGTGGTATTCCTCTCATGTACAACTTATCTCGTTATATAACATGTTTAACTACCTCGTTATATATAATCTTGATTAGAAATATATAATCTTGATTAAGAAATATGATGATTAGAAATATATAATCTTGATTAAGTGGTATTCCTCTCATGTACAACTTATCTCGTTATATAACATGTTCAATTACTTGATTATGATCCAATATGACGTTTGTTAGTTGTCATGTCTAAATGTACAATATATTGCTCAAATTAACACCACAATTCAATAATTTAACATGGTATATGCGTATCATTAACATCGTGTGCAAATCATCGAAGAACACCTTGATCCGGTATCTCGTATGAAAATACATGAGTGAGCTGAGTAATTTCGTGAGGAAATACATGAGTTGAAGCGTATCATCTCGTGTACGAGACCAATTAAACCAGGAAACAGAGGATTTCGTGTGGAAATACATGAGTTGTTGTTGGTCCCAAAGACACAACAAGGGTATGAAAAGAGGCTAGAGGGGGGTGAATAGCCTATTTAAAATTATCAACCCTTTTTCTAAATTCAACCTTATGCTTACTATTGAGTTTTATGGTCAAGTAAAAACCACTAGTTCAAAGTAAAATGCACAGCGGAAGTTTCGATAAAAACGAAGTAGAGTTGTTTTTTAAAGTTAAAACGATTAGGTAAGCAAATAGTGCGGTCGGCAATATTGCGGTCGGCAATATTGCGGTCGGCAAAGATAGAGACTTGAAAGATTCAATTTGCGGTAAGCAATAGCTGCGGTCAGAGATATTACGGAAGGTAAACTTGCGGTCGGAGATTTGCGGTAAGCAAGGTTACTGACAAGATAGGTTGAAAATGAAGGTTTGTGTCTGAGAGTTTTGGCAAAATGATAAGTAGTCAGAAGTAGCAACTAAGGCAATAAGCAAGCAACAAACACAATTCACAGAAGTTTGAATAGCTGTAAAGATCAACACACTAAACGACAAACAAAATTAATATGAACAGTAAGAACAATAGCTGAAAGTAAATTTGCAGAATGTAAATTGCAGAAGTAAATGACACGATGATTTGGAAAGGTTCGATCTGTTAAAAGATCTACGTCCTTTACCAAGATGGTCAGTCTTGGATTTTGAATGGAGGATATATTGATTTTCTTGATTACAAATTACAGAGATGAAGTTTTGAATCAACACCTATTTTTATGAAGAACAAATCCTAGACTTAGACCAGTGTATCCCTAATGATGCAATCTATGTGATTGATCAATGGGGTGTGTGTGTGTAAGAATCAAGAGCTCTATGTAATCTATATGATTGAGAGCCTAATGAATCTTTAAGTGTTGCTGGGCTTGAGATTTGATGTGCTTGAAGTTTTGCTGGAGATCTTTGAAGATTTGAAGGCGAAGGCTTGAAGATTCAAATGATTCTGGAAATCTTGAGTCTTCAATCACCAAGTATTTCAACAGCAATTTATCTCTTTGAATCTCAGCACACTTTCAATGAAGAAAGTAAGGGCTATTTATAGTCTTGGGTGAGAGAGATAGCTGTTAGAAGATGATGAGCTGGAGCATTCTGATTGGAGCTCACATCTTTGTCTTGTAGTTGCAGAAGTTAGTGGTCCAGATGTACTATCTTGTACGACCAAATTCAAATTTGAATTTGCAACGTTTAAATAAAGTTTGTCTTTACTTGGTCTTGATGCGGTCGCCAAGATCTGCGGTCGAAGATGTTGTGCGGTCGCTAGTGCGGTCACTAGTGCGGTCGCTAGGTTGAGGTAGGCAGACTTGGCCAATTTCAGAAAAATCGACAGCAGCAATATTCTTCAAAATTTGAGGGGCTGATCTTATAAGCCTAGCTAAACTAAAATTGGAGTGAACTACTGAAGTTGTAAAACTTCTTACAATAATACTTAAAGTCCATAAAAAGTAAAATAAGGTTATGGGATCAATCAAATCTAGGTAATAGGAGTGGTTTATAATTTTCATACCCAACAATCTCCCCCTATTTGATTGAGACCATTACCTACTATAACAAGGACTAAATCATTATACTTGGTAATAACATGTTTCAAGAAATTAATTTTATTAAGTTCATGCCCCAAGTCAATGCACACACAGTAAGTCAATGTCATAGATTTCTATCATCCTAAAAAATAAAATAAAAGACTAATCCTAGAAGATAGAAATATTTTGATGCAATTCAAAGAGATAATATATGAGGGAAATGAATAGCATCAAACAACACAAACGTAACCGGTACTCTGAATCATTTAAGCGATGACGAATAAGAGTACAAACAAAAGAGAGAATAATAGTAGTTATGTTACAGACCCAAATAACATAAATTAGAAATTGTTCAAGGCATCCAGCCTAACAAATTAAGAAAACAGCAACAGGTGAGGTCAACAAAATGGTAGCACAAGCGGTCAGACGATGCGGTCGGGTCAACGGTCGAGCACTGCGGTCACTTCACATATCCAGACCAGGGATTTTGACTTCATCTTCAAACTCAGGAATAATGGGGCAAGTAAATGTGTTGGCCAGCATATAGTCGAAACTATTCACGGTCGGGAAATCAATACTGTTGCCTTCATCATTTTCAGCTTGTGAGTGAACATTACCGTGACCAGCATCAGCAATTTGAATGGAACCTTCTGTGACTGCACTCCCAACAGACTTCTGAACTGATTCTTCTAAGGTCTCCAATTTCTTTTCAACGACTTGAAATGAACCAACAACAGTGTTTGTCAGTTCCTCAATTCTGGTTCCTTGATAATCAAATGGGGTTTTTAAAGTGGTAAAAGCAGCCTTGATTGCTTCAAGCTTATTTGCTTGATTTTCAGTAAGAGCTTCAAGAGAGGCCTTGATGGTAATATCCACTTCCTTTTCCATACTGAACTTGATCTTTTTCAGCTCATGGACCAAATCAACTTTCACCATATCCAACTGCTTGTGAATTTCAATGGAGGCCTCAACAACCTCTCGTGAAAGCCCACAGTTAAGAGCGTTGGTTTGAATGGTCAGAGCCTCTTTCAAGAATCGAGGGGTAATCAAGAAATCAGTGGATAGTGCGGTTGATGTAGATGTGGTCGGAGTGGCTTGTACGGCAGGTTGAACGGCGGCAGAACTTGAACTTGTATTTCCACGAACAATATCTTTTACAGTCTTTGTTATGGCTACTGTCTCCCCCTTAATGGTATCAATCATTTTGGAAGGTAGAGAGCAGAGCTCAAGTTTTAAATCATCCTGAGAAGATTTTAGGTCTATGACCTCTGCGGTCAGCTGAGCAATAGCTGACTGATTGTCAGATTGGAGTTTGGTCAATGCTTGGACAGCGGTAAGGAGTGCGGCAACTTGCCCTGCGGTTGCTGGAACATCGGCATTTATGACCGGAGAGGGAGGAGTTGGAACTGGAGAATGAGTTGGAGAAGTAATGGGTAAGTGGTCAGTAGTACGGTCAGGATCATCGGCCGTGGTTGCTTGGGGAGCGGCAGTCTCTGGGCGGTCGAATTTAGGACTATCAACATCGACGTCCTTGTCTTTCTCATCACTATATCCTTGTTCACTACCAATATCAACCTCTTGCTTTTCTTCACCACCATCATTATCATCGTCATCACTTTCATCAGCTTCACTATCAGAACCACTTGACTTCTCATCATCAGTCTTCTTACTATCAGATGTTGGTAGTGGTGCCCTAGGCACGTTTAATAAACGTTGTAATTGTTATCATTTATTTCATATCAATAAAGAGATGTTTTGATTATTATTGTTGTTCATGTTTACTTATAATAATCCCCGTCCCTAGTACTTGTTAAGCACTAGTATAAAGGCTAAATGATCATGGGATGATCATGTTAGATTTATGGGTACTTGTTTGGAATAAGGTACTGGACATGACCCGCTGTATGAGATTTATGTCATGGTCTATGTCGTACATATATCTCATATTAGTTATGTCATTTGAATCCTTAGACATGAAGTTATTATAGTCTTCTACTTGATGAACATTGTGTTTGACATATTCAAACGCTACCTTAACACGGTAGTTATAAAGGATATGATTGGCATAATCGGATTCCCGTTGGGAAGAATAATAAGCTAAATGGATTTGTCCATCCACGGAGAGATGTCAAGCTTGGGCCCCTCGAAGGAATGATGTTGATGAAATGTTCGGCCGGACTCAAATAGATTGATTGGATCAATAGCATTTGAATTATCAACATATTCAGAATCGAGAAAGTATTGAACAAAACAAGTTGACTGTTTGACCATGACTTGTGTTCAATGACATCGTGGACAAAGGGATTGTGACATATTCTGAAGGAATGCGAACTTGTATCTAGTTATACTATTTGGGTAGGTATAACGGTTTGCTAGAACCTAATCATATCTTATGGGATCATGTTTGAGCCCATTGCCAACTTAGTATAATCCTAGAGGGTCACACACAATAGAACGAATCTTAAATAAAAGGACTGTATTGGAATTTAGGGTCGAAGGACCTCAAGGGAATTTCTAGAATTATTCTGGGCCTCCTGGTCAACCAAGCGGGCGCTTGGGCTGAACCAGGTGGGCGCCTGAATAAGCCGAAAAAGGCCTTGACCTTCTGCCCAAATGAGCGGGCGCTCGGGTGGTACCGGGCGGGCGCCTGGTCTTGCCGACTGGAAATTTCCTAATTCGATTAGGAATGGTTTTTGACACAAGTTACCTATTTGGAATAGGTCTTAATTGTGTATAAAAACACCAATTCGGCCAGACCATATTTACTAGTGCTTTTGTGAGTCTCAAAGAGTAAGAGAGAGATTTTATTTTGTTCTAAGATATCATTGATTGAGGAACAAAATAATTCACAAATAAATTCCATATAGTTCTTTATTATATTGTGAAAGTGTGTTTCATAATATTGGTCTAGCAACCAAGATCAAAGAAGCTCCTTTGATATTCGTTCGAAGTGTGGATACCGCTAGAGGGTGAAAATCATCATCTTCAAAGTTCGTGTTCAAGCTTTGTGATCGTGATCAAGTCTTCAAATCTCCACCAAAGACCAAGAGAAAATTTAATAGCCATCAAGGGTTAGTCATTCCTCTATTCATCTTGTTGTATTTGATTTAATCATGTGAACGGATCCATGGCTTTGGGTTTTCTTAAAATTTTAAATGCTAAATTCCGCTGCGCATGTTACATCGAAACCCAACAGTGGTATCAGAGCCCCGTTCATGTTGATTATATCAATACCTAGATCATGTTATGTGTATATAAATTGTTTATGTGCCTTGCATGATATGAATATTGGATTATATGATGTTTATGTGTTTTGTGATTTTATGTGGTTTATTGTTTTTCCAACTTTAATCGCACGATTCAATCGCAATAAAAAAAATTATGGTGGATTCTGAATTATTTCGATTATTGATTTTGATTGGATCAAAGTTTTAATAATCGGGGAAAAATAATTTTGAGACAAAATTTTCGAACTTTAAAATTATATACTATTCTGGCCATTCAAGCGGGCGCCTGGTCCTTTGCAGGCGGGCGCTCGGTGGTCAAGATTTGTTCTGATTTTGGTTAAAATCTGAATATGGAATTTTTGATAAATTTGACAAAACCAGTAACAGAACCAGTCCAGACTTGTTGATCTGGAATGAGTTTTGGGTAGTTGGTTTGTGTGTGGATTTTGGGGTTTGATTTTCTTATTTGTTTTAGTCTTGTGATTCCTACAATGGTTCAAGTTTTGGATGGCTAATCTGCGTTCATCGAGATTGTGTTTCCCAAAATTGATCGCAATCAAAGTTTCAAAGATAAAACGAAGTTAGAATTATGAAGAGTTCATAATTGCTAAAATTGAGAAACAAAGTTCTTGATTCAATGATTGGAGATCCATGTGGAATTGTGAATACAATTGGCCTACGTTCATCGAGACCATCTATTGCTTAGTTTCGGCCACATGGACTACTTTCTTGGTTTCTTGAATTAGTGCGGGATTGTGGTTGCCTAATGGCTTAGTTCGACCGCACTTCTTGTTGTCTTGATTTGGAGATAATGACCAAAGTTGAAATAGTCTCATCCTCATAATTATAGAGAAACTAATGACACATAAATATCATGCTTAAATTAATGGAGATTAATTTAGTGGCTAAACTTGATGTGTAACATGTTTATATTATGTGCTCATAAATGTGTTATATGCTATATGTGATGAACCTTCAAAGAAAGTTTTAAGTCTTTTATTGCCATGCCATGATTAAAACACTTGTTAGTACATGAGTGATTTTAATGTAGATTCGCCCTAGCGAGATGCATTAAATTTGTTTATGTATGAGCAAGATAGATAGTGTGGGCACGCCCTAGCGGGACACATTAACTATGCGTTTAAAATGGTTAGACTTAACTGGGCGTCAAAACAGTTTTGGGCCTAGGCAAAGATGAGGTTTAACATGCTTTTTGAAATTGGATTTCTTAAAGAATCTCATAAAAGGAACTAAGAGTCATATGAGATATGATCGACAAGAGTTTTCTACCTAATTAATTTGATTTTGTGTAATCCGCCTTAGCGGAATTGAAATTAAATTAAAGTTGGATCTTAACCCATTTGAATTATATTATACATTGGATGTATATGAAGGTTATATAATTTAGTTGGAGTATTTTGTTTGAAAAATACATTATTTATCTCTTTAATGAAAAACGGTACTTATTAAATTTTGGAAATTTTTGCATATTTGTAGATAATGACTAATAACACTCAATCAATGTCGTTGCGATCGATCCTTGAGAAGGATAAGCTTTAAGAGAATGGTACAAACTTTATGGATTGGATCCGTAGCATAAGAATCGTTCTTAGGCAAGAAGATAAGTTGTACATTCTCGATGGGCCTCTCCCCGCTGAACCACCGCCTACTGCCCCTAGGGTAGAAAGAGACAATTACAAGAAACATCGTAATGATTCTAGAGATGTAAGTTGTCTCATGCTTGCTGCTATGTGTTCAAAACTCCAACAAAGTTTGGAACATTTGGAAGCCTATGAGATAGGCGTGGAGTTGAGAACCATGTTTCAAGAGCAAGCTAGGCAAGAGAGGTACAAAACCATTGTTGCATTCACTACTAGTAAAATGAATGAAGGGCAACAAGTGAGTCCTCACTTTCTTAAAATGAAAGGTTATGTAGAGCACCTTGAGAAACTTGGCTATCCAATCCCATTGGAGCTAGGGATCTCATTCTTAATTCATTGCCTAAAAGTTATAATCAGTTTGTGATGAATTATAACATGCATGGAATGGATAAGAATCTCTCTGAGTTGCATGGGATGCTCAAAACAATAGAGATGAAAATTGTGGAGAAAGGTTCTCCCGTGCTCTTGGTTCATGATGGGAAGAAGCCTGGTGACAAAGGCAAGGGTAAGGCAAAAGTTGTCAAACCCAAGATAAGCAAGGCAAAGGTTGCCAAGGCTTCTGAGACAAAACCCGATACACAAAAGGATGCAATTTGTTTCCATTGTCAAGAAATTGGTCATTGGAAACGTAATTGCAAGGCTTTCTTGGAAGAGCAAAAGAAGAAGAAGAGCAGCAAGGCTGCGTCGACTTCAGGTATCTATATGATAGATATTCTCCTTTCTACCACTGATTCTTGGGTATTGGATACCGGATGTGGTTCTCACATTTGTCTAAATGTGCAGGGACTAAAGAATAGGAGACTGCTTAAAGAAGGTGAAGTAGATCTACGTGTGGGAAATGGAGCAAGAGTTGCTGCATTAGCCGTAGGGACTTATGAAGTCACTTTACCTTCCGGATTAATTCTTGTTTTGAACAATTGTTATTATGTTCCGGATTTAAGCAGAAATATTATTTCAATTTCTTGTTTGGATAATGAAGGTTTTAAGTTTCTTGTTGAGAATAAGAAATTTTCTATTTATCTAAATGATGTGCTTTATGGTATTGCTAATTCATTTAATGGCCTTTATATCTTGGATGTCAAGAATGAAAATAATGTCTATCATGTAAATAAGAAATCTAAACCTAATTATGTAAATCTTACTTATTTGTGGCATTGCCGTCTTGGTCATATTAATGAGAAGCGTATCTCAAAACTCCATGGGGACGGACTTTTGGGTTCATGTGACTTAGAGTCATATGATACTTGTGAGTCGTGTCTTCTTGGAAAAATGACTAAGACACCTTTTACCAAGTTGGGTGAAAGGGCAAGCGACTTATTGGGGTTGATACATTCCGATGTATGCGGACCATTAAGTAGCAATGATAGGGGAGGATTTCAATACTTCATAACCTTCACTGATGATTATAGTAGATTTGGGTATGTTTACCTAATGAAACATAAAAGTGAAGCATTTGAGATATTTAGAATATTTCAAAATGAAGTAGAAAAACAACTTGGCAAAAGTATAAAGGCACTTCGATCAGATCGAGGTGGTGAATACTTAAGTCAAGAATTTGATGATCATCTAAAGAATTGTGGAATAGTTTGACAATTGACTCCGCCCGGAACACCACAATGGAATGGTGTGTCTGAGAGGAGAAATCGGAATTTGTTAGACATGGTTCGATCAATGATGAGTCAAGTTGATCTTCCAATACCCTTTTGGGGTTACACCCTAGAAACCGCTGCTTTCACACTAAATCAAGTTCCAACTAAATCGGTTCCAAAGACTCCATATGAGATGTGGAGTGGAAAGAAACCTAGTTTATCTTTCATGAGGATTTGGGGTTGCGAAGTTTTTGTCAAAAGACTTATCTCAGACAAACTTGCACACAAATCTGATAAATGTATTTTCGTGGGATATCCTAAGGAAACTAAAGGATATTACTTTTACAACCGAGAGGACAACAAAGTGTTTGTTGCCCGAACTGGTGTCTTTCTAGAGAAAGAGTTTCTCTCCAAAGAAATCAGTGGGAGTAAAATAAATCTTGAAGAAATTCGAGACCCAGAAAATAACATTGAACCAATAGTGGAACAAGAACAAGAACCACAAGGAGTTGTGGAACCTGTTCAAAATACACAAGCATCTCGCAGATCTAGTAGGTTACGATCCGAGCCCGAGAGATATGGATTTCTCGTAACGGATAGTAATGAGGTAGAAATCATTGAGAATGATGAACCGTCAACCTACCAAGAGGCGATGTCTTCTCCTGATTCGGACAAGTGGCTTGGAGCCATGGAATCCGAATTGCAATCCATGCAAGACAATCAAGTTTGGAATTTGATTGATGCGCCCGAAGGTGTAAAAACCATAGGATGAAAATGGGTCTTCAAGAAGAAGACTGACATGGATGGGAAGGTGCATACTTACAAAGCTAGGCTTGTAGCGAAGGGTTATAGGCAAGTTCATGGTATTGACTATGATGAGACCTTTTCACCCGTATCAATGATCAAGTCTATAAGAATTTTGCTTGCCATTGCCGCATATCATGACTATGAAATATGGCAGATGGACGTCAAAACCGCTTTCCTGAATGGAAAACTCCAAGAGGATGTGTATATGACAAAACCAGAAGGTTTTGAACAAGATTCTAAGGTATGCAAATTGCAAAGATCCATCTATGGATTGAAGCAAGCTTCAAGGAGTTAGAATCTCCGTTTTGATGAATCGGTCAAAGAGTTTGGTTTCATCAAGAACGAAGATGAGCCTTGTGTATACAAGAAGATTAGTGGGAGCATCGTGATATTCCTTATTTTATACGTGGATGACATATTGCTCATTGGAAACGACATTCCTACACTTCAGTCTGTGAAGACTTGGTTAGGAAAGTGCTTCGCAATGAAAGATATGGGTGAAGCCGCATATATACTTGGCATTAAGATCTATAGAGATAGATCAAGGAGGCTACTTGGTTTAAGCCAAAGTACATACATTGACAAGGTCATTAGAAGATTCCGTATGGAAAATTCTAAGAGAGGCACCTTGCCCGTGTTACATGGAGTTTCTCTAAGCAAGACTCAATGTCCTAAGACAAAAGATGAGCGTGAGAAAATGAATGATGTTCCATATGCTTCGGCAATTGGGTCCATCATGTATGCCATGATTTGTACTAGGCCGGATGTGTCTTATGCTTTGAGCATGATAAGTAGATACCAATCCGACCCTGGCGAAAATCACTAGATAGTTGTAAAAGCGATTCTTAAGTACTTAAGAAGAACTAAAGACTCGTTTTTGGTCTATGGAGGAATGGAAGATGATCTCGTTGTAAATGCTTACACGGATGCAAGCTTCCAAACCGACAAAGATGATAGCCGATCGCAATCGGGTTTTGTGTTTATGTTAAATGGTGGAGCTGTAAGCTGGAAGAGTTCCAAGCAAAGTACAACCGCTGATTCTACAATAGAAGCTGAGTATATTGCTGCATCGGATGCTGCAAAGGAAGCTGTTTGGATTAAGAAGTTCATAACTGAACTTGAAGTGGTTCCTAGTATTGCTAATCCAATATACCTTTATTGTGATAATAATGGTGCTATTGCTCAAGCAAAGGAACCAAGAGCACATCAGAAATCCAAACACATACTTAGGCGTTTTCATATCATTCGAGAGATCGTTGATAGGGGAGACGTAAATATATGCAGAGTACCTACTGATGACAATGTTGCGGACCCGCTAACAAAGGGACTTCCACAAGCTAAACATGATGATCATGTTAGGTCCATGGGTATTAGATACATGGGAGATTGGGCCTAGGGCAAGTGGGAGATTGTTGGTAGTGGTGCCCTAGGCTCGTTTAATAAACGTTGTAATTGTTATCATTTATTTCATATCAATAAAGAGATGTTTTGATTATTATTGTTGTTCATGTTTACTTATAATAATCCCCGTCCCTAGTACTTGTTAAGCACTAGTATAAAGGCTAAATGATCATGGGATGATCATGTTAGATTTATGGGTACTTGTTTGGAACAAGGTACTGGACATGACCCGCTGTATGAGATTTATGTCATGGTCTATGTCGTACATATATCTCATATTAGTTATGTCATTTGAATCCTTAGACATGAAGTTATTATAGTCTTCCACTTGATGAACATTTTGTTTGACATATTCAAACGCTACCTTAACACGGTAGTTATAAAGGGTATGATTGGCATAATCGGATTCCCATTGGGAAGAATAATAAGCTAAATGGATTTGTCCCTCCACGGAGAGATGTCAAGCTTGGGCCCCTCGAAGGAATGATGTTGATGAAATGTTCGGCCGGACTCAAATGGATTGATTGGATCAATAGTATTTGAATTATCAACATATTCGGAATCGAGAAAGTATTGAACAAAACAAGTTGACTGTTTGACCATGACTTGTGTTCAATGACATCGTGGA
Organism: Campanula takesimana; assembly: GCA_026119855.1. Classification (NCBI taxonomy): domain Eukaryota; kingdom Viridiplantae; phylum Streptophyta; class Magnoliopsida; order Asterales; family Campanulaceae; genus Campanula; species Campanula takesimana. The sequence goes on from JAOWBW010002327.1 coordinate 21,576, forward strand.
CAAAGGGATTGTGACATATTCTGAAGGAATGCGAACTTGTATCTAGTTATACTATTTGGGTAGGTATGACGGTTTGCTAGAACCTAATCATATCTTATGGGATCATGTTTGAGCCCATTGCCAACTTAGTATAATCCTAGAGGGTCACACACAATAGAACGAATCTTAAATAAAAGGAATGTATTGGAATTTAGGGTCGAAGGACCTCAAGGGAATTTCTAGAATTATTCTGGGCCTCATGGTCAACCAAGCAGGCGCTTGGGCTAAACCAGGCGGGCGCCTGAATAAGCCGGAAAAGGCCTTGACCTTCTTCCCAAATGAGCGGGCGCTCGGGTGGTACCGGGCGGGCGCCTGGTCTTGCCGACTGGAAATTTCCTAATTCGATTAGGAATGGTTTTTGATACAAGTTACCTATTTGGAATAGGTCTTAATTGTGTATAAAAACACCAATTCGGCCAGACCATATTTACTAGTGCTTTTGTGAGTCTCAAAGAGTAAGAGAGAGATTTTATTTTGTTCTAAGATATCATTGATTGAGGAACAAAATAATTCACAAATAAATTCCATATAGTTCTTTATTATATTGTGAAAGTGTGTTTCATAATATTGGTCTAGCAACCAAGATCAAAGAAGCTCCTTTGATATTCATTCGAAGTGTGGATACCGCTAGAGGGTGAAAATCATCATCTTCAAAGTTCGTGTTCAAGCTTTGTGATCGTGATCAAGTCTTCAAATCTCCACCAAAGACCAAGAGAAAATTTAATAGCCATCAAGGGTTAGTCATTCCTCTATTCATCTTGTTGTATTTAATTTAATCATGTGAACGGATCCATGGCTTTGGGTTTTCTTAAAATTTTAAATGCCAAATTCCACTGCGCATGTTACATCGAAACCCAACATCAGATTCATCCCTGAGAGAGTAAACTTGTTTTGCAGCCTTTTTCAAAGTAGGAGCAACATCAACTACTTCTGTTACGTTAAGAGGAGGAGAACCAGTAGGAGTAAACACTGGAGAAGCGGCAACCTTGGCTTTCTTGACAACCTTGACCGGACTTAGAGAATGAATTCTCTTTTTCTCCCCCTGAGAAAATGCGGTCGAAGGGATTTGGAAGATTTGAGAGATGGTGCGGCAAGTGACTTTAATGGAGCGTTCGTCTTGCGAGGAGGTGAAATGGAATGGGTTGATTTAGCGGTTGGTTCCTTGATCTTGATTCCAACGGCAGCAGCGGACTTTTTTCTTGGAGGATCAGCGGTAATCCCTTTGCCTTTACCTTTGACCGGAGCGGCAGGAAGATACTCTTCTTCATCGTCATCTTCATCACTAGCTGCAGGCAAGGGTTCCCTATGTTTGGAAGGGTACTCATATGTCTCACGAGGATCCTTAGCATGATAGATCTTATAGAGACGATTTCCAAAACGAAAACGGAAATTGGTTTTCATGGTAGAGACGGTAAAGAGCTTGTTCTTGGAAATGGAAATGAGAAGTTCGCGATTCTTTGCCATGATTTTGCGAATATCCTTAATGTGAGTCATGAGAACAGTAATGAATCTGCTGTGAGTGCGGTACTTGATAGTGCCCTTGTCCTTTGCTTTATTGTAAGCAATGATGTTACCCTCAGTGCATCATAGATAATCGGACACCAATCTATGTCTTTGCACAGATAGATTGCTGCAGAGAGAATCCATTGAGTATTGTTGAAGTTAGCTTGATTACCAGTCTTGCAATTGATGGAGTGACCAACCAGATGACTGATATGATACATGACTTCGTCAAATTCTTTTCTGGGCACCTTGGTAACAAGATTGTGACCAATCAACCGTTTAGCCAGTGCCTTGAGCTCATCATCAGCTACGGTCGTGGCATAGACAATACCAGACTTCTTTTTTATTCCAAGAACTTCACCAATATTAACAACATCCAGAGTCATTTCAATGCCTTCTATCTCCGCACGAAGAAACTTAACCATCTTTCCCGATTTGCTGGGACCGGACTCCTCTGTAACGGTCTCAAAGAATTGATCAACAAAGGCAGGGACATGGAAGTCCTGATCAAATGTGAAGAATGGCAGAATCCCAGAGCCTTCAAAGCGTTTGATGAGATTTCTTCCAATGGCATCTTCTTTGAGATCTTCAATGTCCATGAGAAGACCAGGAAGAAAGTGTTTTGTATCCTGAAAAAATAGAGAAGTTAGAGTAAGAATATTAAGGGTGCGGTCACTTGTGCGGCAAGTGAGACGCGGCAAGAAAAACAGTGCGTTAAGGAAGATCATGCGGTAGACAAATGATACGGTAAGAAGCATGCGGTCGATATACTTAGCAAAAAAAATGTTGAAAACAAGAAATTTAGTAACAATTAGAACATAGAGGATCAAAACGCACACAAACATCTTTCAAGTGTGTGTAACAACAAGAATAGATCAAAAAGTGTAATCTCAAGAACACGAAGAACATTCGCATGAACACGAAGAGCAGTTACTGTAGCATCTACCCAGATTGTTGCAAAAATTGCAGAAAACAAATAAAAATCATGTATATTGCTTCGAAAAGCCCGATTAAGCACGAAAATATCATCAATTTCAACAAATAATCAATCAAAATGCATGAAATCGAAGAAAAACGAAATGGGGGGGGCGAAACTCGGAAAACCCAGTTGGTGAAAAAACACTTAAATCCTTCCATTAAACCATGAAATAGCACATATAGAAATGATTAAGGATGAACTAGCATGAATTTAAACAATATCTAAGCATGGAAATCATCAAAATCAACAATGGGAGAGGAATATGAAAGGATTTTTATAAAGCCCACTAAGAATATTAAAATATTCGAAAATTCCAACAAATAAATAGAGATTGAGGTCGGAAATCATACCATTTGTGATTGATGAGATGAAGGATGAAGAGAGGATGATTTCTTATGAGATTTATCTTTTGGTGCCATGAATATATAGATAGATATAGAGAGAGAATCGGAGAGAGAGAGAGAGAAAAATTTTAGAGAGAGAAACTGTAGAGAGAGAAAAGGAGGACAGAGAGTGGAGCAGAGAGAGTGGGGAGGATGTTAGTGGGAGGGGAGTATATAGGCGGTTATGGGAAGTGTAGAAGTGGAAAAGTGGGGGTTAACCTCTGCAGATCAGATTTGACAGAGAAAGAGTCCTTTCGTCTTCAAGTGAGAACCAATGACGGCGGAGCAATAATATAATGATTTGAAATAAATAAAAGCGAGGGAAAATTAAAAAATTACCTTTATACCCTTGAAGTCAAAACACCACATCTCCTAAATATCTCTAAGGTTAGAATACTTACCTGGAGTCCACAAGTGCGGTAAGTAGAATGGTTACCATAGAGTGCGGTAGGCATGAGTGGTAACCTGACTTCATGCGGTCGACATCTTGTGGTGGATACAATGCGGTAGACAGATTTGTCGAGATAAATGATATTGACTTGTTTTTAGCGGTCGACATGCATGCGGTCAACATATCCATGCGGTCTACAGAGTTACCAGGTACCTACTTATTAATGAGAACTTGGAGAAACCAAAACATTAGTACATAAATCATAAGGACACAATATTAAAGTTCTATCCATGCGGTCGACATGCATGCGGTCAACATATCCTTGGTGAGAATGTCTGCAATTTGATTGTCAGTACTTACATACTCTAGATGGATATTACCTTTTTCCACATGATCTTTGAGAAAATGGTATTTGATATCAATGTGTTTGGTCTTCGAATGCATGACAGGGTTGTTGGACACAGCAATGGTAGAAGTATTGTCACAATAGATTGGACAATTTTCTTCGTTGATTTCGTAGTCGACCAATTGTTGTTTCATCCAAAGCACTTGACAGAAGCAGCTTCCAGCAGCTATATATTCAGCTTCTGTGGTAGATACGGAAACTGAGGCTTGTTTCTTGCTTGCCCATGAAACGAGTCGATTTCCGAGGAAATGACAAGTTCCACTTGTGCTTTTCCTGTCGATGGTACATGCTGCATAATCTGCATCTGAGTAACCTATAAGATCAAAATTTGAATCTTTGGAATACCAAAGTCCAAGGTTAATAGTCCCAGATAAATATCGAATAATACATTTTACAGCAATAAGATGTGCTTCTCGAGGATCCGCTTGATAGCGAGCACAAACACAAACACTAAACATGATATCGGGCCTACTAGCAGTTAAGTATAGGAGAGAGCCAATCATACCTCGGTACAAGGTTTGATCAACCTTCTTACCTTTCAAGTCTTTATCCAACTTGTTACCAGCAGCCATAGGAGAGTCGTATGCTTTTCCATTGTCGAGTCCAAATTTCTTTATGAGATCTTTTGTGTACTTTGCTTGGTTGAGGAAGATGCCTTCAGCATATTGTTTAATTTGAAGTCCGAGGAATAATGTCAATTCTCCCATCATGCTCATCTCAAATTTGCTTTTCATTAGATTTTCAAATCGCTTACACAACAATTCGTTAGTGGAACCAAAAATAATATCATCGACGTAAATTTGAACAAGTAAAGTATGATCATGATATTTAGCAATGAATAGAGTTGTGTCGATCTTACCACGCTTAAAACCTTTATCAAGGAGAAATTTAGATAGTGTATCATACCATGCCCGTGGAGTTTGTTTGAGTCCATACAAAGCCTTTTGAAGTTTGTAGACATGTTGTGGAAATTTGGGATCTTCAAATCCGGGCGGTGGAGCGACATAGACGGTTTCTTGAAGTTCGCCGTTGAGAAATGTACTCTTCACATCCATTTGATAAAGCTTGAATCTTTTGTAAGAGGCATATGCTAAAAATATCCTAATAGCTTCAAGTCGTGCAACGGGGGCAAAAGTTTCATCGTAGTCAATGCCTTCTTCTTGTCTATATCCTTGTGCAATCAACCGAGCTTTATTTCTTGTGATGCTTCCATTCTCATCCATCTTATTTCTAAACACCCACTTTGTACCAATCACTCCTTGATCCTTAGGTCGAGGAACTAAGTTCCAAACTTTACATCTTTCAAATTGATTGAGCTCTTCTTGCATGGAAACAACCCAACTTGAGTCTTGGAGTGCTTCATCAACTTTCTTGGGTTCAACTTGAGATATGAATGCAGTAAGAGCATCATAATTTGATCGTCTTGTTCGAACACCGGAATGTAGATCACCAATGATATTTTGAATTGGGTGATCTCTGACCTCGCGCACTTCATGTGGTAGGTCTTGTTGAGTTGATGGTTGTTGAAAATCTTCTAGTGGTACATCATTTGTGCCATCCCAATCATAGGTAAGTTGAGGGATTGGTTCTTCAACATTGATGGGTGTTTCAACTTCAACTCCATTTGATGTAGCAGCAGATGTGGCAGTTTTTGGTGCTTCATGTGTAGTAGGTGGAGGAGTTGTTGAGGTAGATGGATTTCTTTGAGTTGACTGATTTTGTGGTTGACTTGTACCTGTCTCATTAAGCTCAACAAAATCATCAGCAACATTTGGAGCCAAATGTGGCTCAAGGAGAGAATGTTCATCAAAAGTTACATGGACAGATTCTACTATCTTAAGAGTGGTTTTATTAAATACACGAAAAGCTTTTGAGTGTTTAGCATACCCAACAAATATTCCTTCATCGGCCTTAGGAGCAAATTTACCTCGATGCTCTTTACCGTTGTAGAGTATGAAGCATTTGCATCCAAATATTTTGAAGTATGCTATGTTGGGGGTTCTTCCTCTCCAAAGTTCATAAGAAGTTTTGTTGTAGGTCTTGTTGATGAGGGATCGATTTTGAGTGAAGCAAGATGTGTTGACGGCTTCAGCCCAAAAATATTGAGGTAGCTTTGATTCAGCAAGCATCGTTTTTCCTGCCTCTATTAACGTTCTGTTCTTTCTTTCCACAATACCATTTTGTTGTGGAACTCCAGCAGCTGAAAAGTTATGGTCGATACCGTGGTCGTCACAGTATTGAGCGACGCCGTTGTTTTTGAATTCTGTTCCGTTGTCGGATCGAACACTGACTAGGTCGTATTCTTTCTGGGTTTGGAGCTGTCTAAAGATTGCGGTTAAATGTCATAACAATCGTCTTTGGAGATCATCATTTCGACCCACGTATATCTTGAATAATCGTCTACCATAACTAATGTATATATGTTGCCTCCGATACTTGCGGTAGTGACAGGTCCAAATAAATCCATATGTAGTAGCTGCAAACATCTTGAAGTTGACGGATTCGTCTTGCTTGAGAAAGACGATTTTGGTTGTTTGCCTAGTTGACATGCTGAGCACTTTTCATCGTGGTGATCAGCTACCTTGGGTAGACCACGAACTAGATTTTCTCTACCAATCTTGGAGAGATACTTGAAGTTTAAGTGACTTAGTCGTTTATGCCAAAGATAACTATTTTCGCTAACATTCTTTGCTACAAAACAGAGATTAGAAGAAATACAAGTAGAATTGAAATCAACAATGTAAACATTTTTCTTACGAATCCCTTTGAGCAAAGTGACGCCGGAGTTGCCATCCTTGATAAGACAATGAGTTGAAGTGAAGTGGCATTGCAATCCTTTGTCGCAAAATTGTGAGATTGAGAGAAGATTGTGTTTTAGACCGGTAACTAGAGAAACATCTTGGATTGTTATTTTTCCTTTTCTGATGACTCCATAACCGATGGTCTTTCCTTTGCTGTTGTCGCCAAAAGTAACTGCTGGACCTTTTTCATTACGGACACTTTCCAATAGGTTGATATCTCCAGTCATATGCCTTGAGCATCCACTGTCAAGATACCATAAAATTGTAGTTTCATTGGAGTGACCGGCCATTAGGCAGAGGACCTACAAAATAAACATTTAAGATCGAGGTCCCCTTTATTAGTTTGGGTCCTAAAGATTAGCAGCTTTTGACAACCCACACTTGCCTCACAGAAGGTGGTTTAAACCTTCTAGGATTGGGTATGAATCTTAAAAGACATTCAGCAGCCTTGTGACCATAATCATCACACACAGAACAATGGTGGAAGCCACCCAACTGAGGGTTAACAAACTTCGTTGAAGTCTTCAGCACAACATCATTTACTGGTATGGATGAGGTCGCCTTTACAAAGTTCATCCACTTGAACATTGCCGCCTTGCCACTACCCGCGGTCATCGATTTCCTTGCGGTAGCCAACTTCCTTGGTGCGGTCGACTGACCTCGCAGAAAGTACATGCGGTCGGGAGACTCAGCAACCTTGCTAGTGCTTGCCGCAGCAGCAGGTTCATCCATGGCAATACCTTTCAACTTTGCCTTGCCAGTTTGTTTCTTAGGGTAGACATAATTGAACATTAGTTTCTTCTTTGGTTCTTGTCCTTCACCCTTTGAAACATGATGTTTAGGCTTCGACTCTTCCAAAGTTTGCTGGGTAAATTTCTCATCTCTTTCACAACAAGATGCACATTTAAAGTTGTCACTAGTTTGGAATCCCAAGCCTTCTTTATCACCACTAGACTTTTGGGATTCTAGTATTTGCTCCATAGTGACACGAGAATTGGTCCACTCATTAGTGATCCGTTTAAGGTCATTTATCTCAGCAACCAATTCATCGTTTTTAACTTTAAATATGACATTTTGTTCTTCTAAGAAACGGTTTCGATCAGTAAGAGGAGTCATGCTCTTGATCTGCTCCTTAAGGAGGGGAGTTCAGATCTTAGTAGAGTTTTCTCCGTCTTAAGCTGGGAAATCTCTTCAGTTGAAAGTGCTAAAGCTTCCTTCATGCCAGAAAACTTACTAATTACCTGTTCAGCTTTCATAAACATCTTTTCTTGTTCGTCGGGAGAAATTTCAAACTTGACTTGTGGAGTGGTAAGCAGAACTTCCTTCACCTTGGGATTGTATTGAGCCTTCTTTGCTGCACTTACATAACATCTAAAAAATAGAAGATCGTCATTCCTTTGAACTGGAGTTAGGAATCCCTTTTCAGCAACTTCATCAGCCGTATAGCTTATCCGTTTAGGTTTTGCATTTGGTGAGCGACGATTTTCATTATCATCCTCATCATCGGAATGAACGACCAAACAAATGTGACCTTCTTCAGAATCCTCGTTGCTTTCATCAGAATCTGACTCTATCTAGGTAGCTAACTCTTTTGTGGCAGAGTCCTCTTCAGCGACCATTCCCTTTTGCTTTGAGTATCTAGGAGTGAAGTTGCTTTTCTTCTTCATGTACTCGAATTTGGGAATTGGACATTCTGATGCGAAATGACCGGGTTTCCTGCAATTAAAACAAACGAGATCCTCTTTCTTCTTGGAGAAGTTGGAGTACTCTTTCTTATTTGTTGAGCTGCTCCTTGAGAACCTTGCTGGAGCTTTGCTTGATGATCCGGGCCTTGCTGATTTTCTGAACTTTTGAAATCTTTTCACGAACATAGCAAAGTCATCATCGTCCATATCTAGTAATTCAGGCGTGGAGAATTTTTGATCTTCTTCTTCGACCATTTCTTCCTTTTTAGCGACCAACGACAAGTTCTTTGTTTTTCCTTCCATTTTTTCAATGTTATGGAGCTTGATATCAAAAACCTTGAGGTTGGCATAGAGGCTTCTGAGTGACATATCATCTAGTAACTTGGTATCTTCAAGAGTATTTCTTTTATGAATATATTGAGAACCAAGAGCGGCTAGAAAATTAACATTGATTTCTTTCTTGGTAAGCTTCTTCCCAAGTGCGGTGTAAGTACTCACGATCTCACAATAACGATCATACGTGGCTCTGAGTGATTCACCGGGGATTTTGGCAAAGTTGTTGAATCTTCTTTGAATTGCAAACTTTTTGCTTTCTTTGCAAGCTTGATCTCCTTTGATGTAATCTTCAATTACATCCCAAAGTTCTTTTACGGTAGCACATTCCATGATTTGTCGACGCTGAGATGTACTCAATGTACTTAGGAGTATGCTCTTTGCTTTCACATCCATTCCAACCTGTCTTTTCTCTTCATCTGTCCATTCAGCTTTTGGTTTCTTGATCGACGGTGTGTCTGCATTGGTTGCTGGATTCGGATTTGCTTTCATTGGGAAGTATGGTCCAATGGTAAGACAATCACCGAGTTGCTCGTCCATGGAGTAGAACTGAGTTAGAATGCTGTGCTTCCATACGTCAAAGTTATCTTCGTCAAACGCTGGAACGTGAGTGAAGTTAACCGTTGCCATAGTTTTCTGACTTGCCATTTTGAATCGGCACCCAAGCTGTTAAGCTTGAAAAACAGAGATTTTATAAAGGTGTTTGCTCTGATACTACTTGTTGGTCCCAAAGACACAACAAGGGTATGAAAAGAGTAGGGATGGCAACGGGTCGGGTTCGGATCGGATCATGGCCGACCCGAACCCGATTCGAACCTCAAACACACCGATCCGAACCCGACCCGATCCGAAAATTCTAGAAATCGTGACCGACCCGATCCGACCCCAATCTTATTAAAAGTTTATTTTTTTAGCTCAAAATTAATTAATTAAAATATATTTTTAAGCACAATGGTGAATGTTGTATGGAAAATAGTCTAAAATCATCAAAATCTCACTTACAAACACAAATTAGAAAAAATAAAATTTAAAATAATATTTAAAATATTTAAAATTCACCTTTTATTAAGGGTTCGGGTCGGATCAGATCGGATCGGGTTCGGATCATTATGGTTCGGATCGGGTCGGATCAGGTTCGAATCGGATCATCAGCATGATCCGAATCCGATCCGAACCCGCTCGGGTTTTAAAAATTGCAAACCAAACCCTATTTTTTCGGATCGGATCGCCTTCGGTACGGATCGGATTCGGTCAAATTGCCATCCCTAGAAAAGAGGCTAGAGGGGGGGTGAATAGCCTATTTAAAATTATCAACCCTTTTTCTAAATTCAACCTTATGCTTACTATTGAGTTTTATGGTCAAGTAAAAACCACTAGTTCAAAGTAAAATGCACAGCGGAAGTTTTCGATAAAAACGAAGTAGAGTTGTTTTTTGAAGTTAAAACGACTAGGTAAACAAATAGTGCGGTCAGCAATATTGCGGTCGGGAAAGATAGAGACTTGAAATATTCAATTTACGGTAAGCAATAGCTGCGGTCAGAGATATTACGGAAGGTAAACTTGCGGTCGGAGATTTGCGGTAAGCAAGGTTACTGACAAGATAGGTTGAAAATGAAGGTTTGTGTCTGAGAGTTTTGGCAAAATGATAAGTAGTCAGAAGTAGCAACTAAGGCAATAAGCAAGCAACAAACACAATTCACAGAAGTTTGAATAGCTGTAAAGATCAACACACTAAACGACAAACAAAATTAATATGAACAGTAAGAACAATAGCTGAAAGTAAATTTGCAGAATGTAAATTGCAGAAGTAAATGACACGATGATTTAGAAAGGTTCGATCTGTTAAAAGATCTACGTCCTTTACCAAGATGGTCAGTCTTGGATTTTGAATGGAGGATATATTGATTTTCTTGATTACAAATTACAGAGATGAAGTTTTGAATCAACACCTACTTTCTATGAAGAACAAATCCTAGACTTAGACCAGTGTATCCCTAATGATGCAATCTATGTGATTGATCAATGGGGTGTGTGTGTGTGTAAGAATCAAGAGCTCTATGTAATCTATATGATTGAGAGCCTAATGAATCTTTAAGTGTTGCTGGGCTTGAGATTTGATGTGCTTGAAGTTTTGCTGGAGATCTTTGAAGATTTGAAGGCGAAGGCTTGAAGATTCAAATGATTCTGGAAATCTTGAGTCTTCAATCACCAAGTATTTCAACAGCAATTTCTCTCTTTGAATCTCAGCACACTTTCAATGAAGAAAGTAAGGGCTATTTATAGCCTTGGGTGAGAGAGATAGCTGTTAGAAGATGATGAGCTGGAGCATTCTGATTGGAGCTCACATCTTTGCCTTGTAGTTGCAGAAGTTAGTGGTCCAGATGTACTATCTTGTACGACCAAATTCAAATTTGAATTTGCAACGTTTAAATCAAGTGTCTTTACTTGGTCTTGATGCGGTCGCCAAGATCTGCGGTCGAAGATGTTGTGCGGTCGCTAGTGCAGTCACTAGTGCGGTAGGTAGGTTGAGGTAGGCAGACTTGGCCAATTTCAGAAAAATCGACAGCAGCAATATTCTTCAAAATTTGAGGGGCTGATCTTCTAAGCCTAGCTAATCTAAAATTGGAGTGAACTACTGAAGTTGTAAAACTTCTTACAATAATACTTAAAGTCCATAAAAAGTAAAATAAGGTTATGGGATCAATCAAATCTAGGTAATAGGAGTGGTTTATAATTTTCATACCCAACAGTTGTAGTACTGAATCTCGTGTACGAGACCAATTAAACCAGCAAACAGAGTATTTCGTGTACGAATACACGATATGTAGTACTTAAGCCCGTGTATACCCAGAACCCTTAAACTCTGAATTTTATCTTAAACCCTACTACTTTACGCCCATTCTTAAGAGCCCCATTCACCATTCATTTACACTTTCACAAATTCAAGTCTCTACCTCTACTAACCATTCTTAACACCCATTCATTTACACCCATTATTAACCACAAATTCAAGTCTCTAAGTTCATATTATGGATTCCTCACAAAATCCTCCATAACATTCTCCAAGTTCTTATGATCATATTAACCTTGATGTTGTAGAATTTATCTTTGAAGAAGAAGGATGGGCACCAAATTCTCCACATCAGAATCAAAATCCAAGCTGCAATGAAGTAAGTTTTTAAGGTTTTATTTCGTATGGTAATCAAAATCAGAATAAAAATCCAATCTTGAAATACACATCAGAATAAAAATTCAATCTTGAAACTAAATTGATGCTAATATAATTTGCAGGGTCAATATCCGGATGTCAGTGATCAATTCATAACATCACTATTATTTTCAAATAGGGATGATCTTCTTAAACACGTACAGGATATTGCAGCCCGTCAAAATATAATCCTTGCTATACAAGATTCGAGGAAGTCAAGTGGTAATATCCTAGGCTACGCAAAGATAGTATGTCATTTTGGTGGCAAGTACAGGCCTGGCAAATCTAAGAATCAGAGGTTGAGTAGCAGCAAGAAAATTAGGTGCAATTTTGAACTTCGGGCCAAAGAAAGGGGTGATGGGTTATGGGGTTACGTTGTCAAGCATGGTTCTCATAATCATGACTTTCCAACGTATCCAGAAGGTCATCCGCTCGGAAAATTAACAAATGATGAATATGAGGAGGTGTGTACCGCAAGTCAATCTTCAATGCGTCCAAATAACATTCTCACGATGTTAAAGACGAAGGATAAAAAGAACATGAGTACTCAGACACACGTCCACAATGCCCTCATAAAATTTAGAGCACAAGAACGACAAGGGAGATCCCCGCTACAACAATTTATAAAATTACTCGACGATCATCGATATATTGTCTTCATGAGGAAGGCCAATGAGAGTGACATCATCGGTGACATATTCTTCTCTCACCCACTAGCATTAAATATGCTAAACTGTTTTCCATATGTAGTACAAGGTGATTTTTTTTATTTTTTTGAATCTGTTTTTGACTGTTTTTACAGTCTGTTCTGACTGGATTTCGTGTAGAAATACACGAGTGGTATGGTACCAAGTCGTATGAATTTACACGAGTAGTATGGTACCAACTCGTATGAACTTATACGAGTGGTATGGTACCAACTCGTATGAACTTACACGAAATGGCTACTGCATTTTTTTTATTGCAATTTTATTCATTTCTAATTTTATTTCTCTTTAAATGATACAAGGTGACTGCACTTACAACACCAACTGCTATGAACTGGCATTCCTTCAGATTTTAGGATTTACTTCCACAAGGAAGAATTTCACAATTGCGTATGCGTTCCTCCAAAATGAGAAGATTGATAATTACACATGGGCACTCAGGAATTTGCGCAGTCTTTTTCAACCTCCCCATATGCCAATAGTTTTCTTCACTGATCGTGACTTGGCTTTCATTAATGATGTCCAAACAGTGTTTTCTGATACCGCACACCATTTGTGTCGAAGGCATATCGAAGTCAATGTTAGAAAGAGAGCGTTGACTTTCACTGGTAGCCCAGAATTCGCAAAATCATTCATGAGGAAATTCAATGAAGCAATGTCAGCCGCTACTTGCGAAGAATAGAACACCCGTTGGCAATGGTTTTGTGAACGTTTCAGCGCTTATCCTGATTTATTGAGCTACATCCGCGATACATGGATTACTCCATACTCTCCGAATATTCTGTCCATGCACACGGATAAGTTACTACACTTCGGAACTCACACCACGAACAGGTCTGAGAGTGAGCATAGCAGGTTGAAGAAGGCCTTGGGAAGTACTTCTTCTACTTTTGACACAATCTTCAAAAAGGCTCATGAGATCATGGAAATCCAAATAACAAAAATCAAAGCTAATATGGAGAAATCAAAAAGCATAATTTCAAATGATATGAAGACCTGTAATCTGTATCGCGACATATTGGGGCGAGTGTCAAAGGTAGCCTTGGACATCATCAAAGAAGAGCAGACTCGTAGTGGGGATAATGTCATGGATCCCTTAGACTGTGGGTGTTACTTCAGACGAACACATGGACTTCCATGTAGTCACGAGATTGCATGTATACAAAACTCTGGGGGGCGGATTGAGCTGTCCTCGATTCATGCTTTTTGGAAGAAGATGGACATTAAACTAGACTACTGTCCAACTGAGCCTTCAATCAATAAAAATTCTTTTGAAGCTATGTGGAATGAACTACAGAACCCACATGAACCAATAAAGAGAAAGTTATTCAAAACGATAAATGAAGGGCTACATCCACAAACCAGAGATGCTTCTGAGCCAGATCATATTTCAAAAGCAAATAAACCCCGGACCATCTGTTCCAGAATACTGTCAGATTGGGAGCATACTGACAGATATTTTGGAGTCCCCACTACACCACCCTCCACTAGCAGCAGGTCTAGATCTTCTTCATTCATTGCATCAACCCAATCGAGTTTGATGTCGTGGGAGTCAAACTCTTTGAAGTCCACGCCCAATCCGAAATCAGCTTCAAACAGTACACTATCTAGCCCTACTACTCATACGTCTCTTCCACCACTAGCTGTTTCAAGTCATGGGAGAGAACGGGTTCGGGGTCGTGGAAATGGAAATGGACAATTCAAAGTCAATAATCTATACTCCCTCCGTCCCAGCTCACTTGAGACTTTTTTACCAAAACTGGTCAACTTAAGGTCGGTTTGACCAACACTTTATAGAAATATTTATGATCCGAACAAAAATTAAAAAAATGTAAAATGACCACCATTAAAAATCCTTTCAATAACAAATTTTAAAAAGTTTTTTGGAACATAAATATTTCTATAAAGTGTTGGTCAAACCGACCTTAAGTTGACCAGTTTTGGTCAAAAAGTCTCAAGTGAGATGGGACTGAGGGAGTATACTTCTGTGTATACTTTGTCGTTTATGCCTTTCATTGTCCCATTTATTGAAGGCATCACAGATGTGAGAGGTGATGGAAATTGTGGCTATACAGCTGTAGCAGCGCAAATATACGGAAATGAGGACATGTGGCATCAAGTGCACGCAGATTGTTGCATTGAGCTGCATAGTCACCACAACTTTATCAGAGAGTTATATCTTGAAGACCTGTAGACGAGCTCTACGATCGCATTGCTTGGTATACCTTCCTGGCTCCTGAATATTATTATATGAGACTCACAGAGCTAGGGCACATCATTGCCACGAGGTATAATGTGGTGTTCGTCTCGTACACGCAAACCAGTGGCTTCACATGCCTTCAAGTGACTGTACCACAAGGAGTAGGACCACCCACAGACACACTTGTGTTGGGACATGTGGGAAACCATTTTATATTGGTATGATATTTAATTCGTTATATTTAACTATCTTATTTAAATTCATTATATTTAACTATCTTATTTAAATTCGTTATATTTAACTATTTTATTACTTTTGCAGCTGCACATGTCAGATAATGATTACCCAATACCATCAACAGCGATATATTGGGAGAATGAACGTGAACCAAGCGCAAGTAACCTGGTCATGCCATACAGAACTCAGATAGACACATTCAATCGACTCTCAAATGCGGCAAACGCAGCAATAATTGCAAGAAATAGGTTATAGTATGTGTGTATCATGTATTGGTCTTTGGATGTTTGAATTATGCAACAGCCTTGTTAAAAACTGTTTATTTCGTGTCAAATTAGGTGAAATGCATCGTGTTATTTCGTGTAAAAGTTGGTAAATGCATGTGTTATGTTTCCTGTAAACTTGGGTGAAACTCAACGCATTATTTCGTGTAAAATCAGGCGAAACTAACAACTTCTACCTTTGCCATATTTCGTGTAAAAGTGTGCGAAATAAACCCATTATTTCGTCCACGTTTACACTAAATGTAATGACCCGAAAACCCGCCTCTATTTTCGTTGTAATAAATATTTAATTATTTATTTATTTCTTACTTATTTATTTAAATTATTTATTTATTTAAATAATTATGTGTGCATTTTGTGTTTCATAATATTTTATGCCTAGCATTTAATTAGTTATTTGTGCTAGTGTGAAGTGTTGGGTCTTAGTTGTTAGTGGGGAGTATAAGATTATTGTGTTAGTGTGTAGGGGAGGGGGTCTATGTGTAAATTCTAATTTATCATCCTACTTACTCCCTCTTTTCCCCTCACCTCCCTCACTTTCACCTCACCATTTTCATTCCCAGTCATTTCTCTCTCTCTCCATAGCCATTGGTGAAGGTAAGAAACTTCTCTCTCTCTCTCTTCTTATTGACCATCTTCTAGTCTTTGTTTCTCATTTCTCATTATACGAAAAATATTTAGATCGTCGATCGGATCGTAGAGAACAAAGAAAATTCGAATTCCGTCAACTTTCATAAAATCCGGGTAAATTACTTTTCCCCCATTTTTATGCTAAAATGTTCATCTTTAGTTTATGTAATGCTTTAGTTCATATATATGCCATTTTGGTTGAGTTTGGAATTTATTCGTATTTTTGTTCATCTTTTGTGATTTTGAAATGTTGGGATCAAATCTTGATTTAGGATTGCTAGATGGTGTTATTTAGGTTCCTTATAGGCTTATATGTTGTTTTGGGTACTTGGGTATGCTAATAGAAGTGTTGGGAATGTTGGGTTTGAATTGGGTAAGGTTTATGTTTGATTTTGGTAAGAACTTGAAGAACCCGGCTGATTTTCCTCCCAGTCCGTCAACCGGGCGCCCGCCCAAGTTTGGCTAGGCGCCCGCCCGCCTGTCTTTTTTCCTTCGGCCAGCCTACTGCCTAAATGAGCGCCCGCCCGCCCCCTTTTTCTGGAAATCATATTTGTGTTTGTTTAAGACTAGGTTGTATTTTTAGTTTGGGTTTTAGAGACACATGAATTGAGTTTTCTTGTCTTTAAATGTTAGGATAGAAGTATATATAGGTGCTCCTAAGATTTAGAACGAAAGGAGTGAAATTCGGAGCTAAAACAGGGATTTTTCATAATGTCCGGCCGAACACTTTATAAAAATTATCCGTTTTACGTTCAATCTTCCGGAGACCATAACTTCTTCGTCCGGACTCCGTTTTAGGCGTGTAAACTATAGTTTCGAAGCTCTCTTCGAGTAATACAAGATGGGATAGGTTGTTCAGTTAAGTTCTAAGTTTTATACTTTGGGATTTTATTGGGTGTTCGAGGTTAAGAGGAGTTGTATCGATCCATTGTGATCAAGTTTTGCAAATCCAATTGAGGGACTTGGTTGAGTTGTTGTGATCACCTTGGTGATGTATTTGAGGATTGCCTACTTTGACATCCTTTAATTGAAAGTTATTTCACTGATCGAATTGATTTTAGGATAAGATTTGGACTAGGTTTAGGCAATGTCTTATAGTACCTAGAGGGTTGTTGTTGAACACCAAAGTGTAGGGTTTGGTCCGGTTGTGATCGTGTACTAATAGGTATAACCTCTTGGATTCGTTTGGGGTGTTTAGAATTGGTTCGTTATGAATGGATGTAAAGCGTGAATTGGCAATTGAGCACCTGCGGTTTTGATTAGCCTTAAGGTGTATTTATTCGGATTTCCTATTTGGAATTCCAGGTGTAAAGAGATGGTTGAGTTCCTGGTCGTAGTACTCTTTATGAGTAGACGTTAGGGTCACCTTGGTAATGGTCATTGTGCTAATTGTGAGCGACCGTTTGGGTTGACTCTTTATGAATAACTCGTGGGTATCATCTTTAGAATGTGTTTGGTATGTGCCTTATCTTGGAGTCTTCATGTTTTAATAATCATTGTTGTTGGGCAACTTGTGAGCAATTCTGTTTATCGTTGTTGTGCTCTTCATGAGAAACTCTTGTTATCGTTGTTGTTAAACTCTTCATGAGTAACCGGTGCATCTTTATGGTGATTATTTGGTATGGTTCCCTACTTTGGAATCACTAGTTGTTTATCTAAGCTAGTATTTATTACTTGGCATTTATTTGAAAGCCCAGCTGGCATTTGTGTGTGTTTCGGGCGATGCGAAAGATTATAATGGCAATGAGCTGAGTCCATTATAATTCTTGACCATTGTTTTGCCCCATTACCCTCCTCCAGATTGGCCTTGGATGTGAGATGAGCTAGCCCCTTTGTGAGCATTATAGCTATTGGTTTTGGGCTTTGACTGTGTGTCATCGTCCCTTTGTTGTTATTGGTTCCGGTACCTGGGGTTTTCTCTTCAGCTATTATGCTACTATGAAGATGGGTTGATTGGTTTCCTTCAGCTCTTATGCTGCTACGTCGATTGGATGTCTTCAGCTGTTTATGCTAACACGAAGATTGGTTGATTGGAATTGGTTCAAGCTGCGCAGCAATTGTTATATACTTTGGTTTAAACCTTGGCTCAGTATCCTTTGTAACGTGTTTATTTCAGTCTTATGTGCTGCATGTTGAGTTAAGCGTTATTTTCAACTGGTATGGGACGGTTGGCGATAGGGAACTTTCTCATTTGTTGTTATATGATTTACTTGCTCAGTTATATAATTGATTTGAATGATATTATGCCATGTAGATGCATTTAGTAACTTACTGAGATTTTATCTCACCCCGTTTCTTGTTTAAAATTATTTTTCCTTAACCCCCCCCCCAAGGAAAGCAAGTGGTATCGTTTGAGGTCCGTTGTATCGGGAGTCTTCTGAGCAAGTTGATCGCCTTTGGGGTAGTTGCTCTTCAGAGCCTCTTTGTATATGGTTGAAAGGTCGTGGTCGTCCAGGGTTATGTATATACTGTTGTCCTTTGGGAATTTATATTATTAACAGTTTTTCTTGCTTACGCGTTTGTTTCTAGTCTCCGAGTTATAATCTCGTTGAGGTATTGTTTGTTGGTATTGGTTTATAGTAGAATTCACGCGCCCGGTTTGGTATTTTGCATCTTGGAGATGTATATTTTGTAAATTTTATATTTATGGATTTTTGAGATTTCCGGGGCGTGACAGTTGGTATCAGAGCAATGGTTTTAGATCTTGAAGGAGAATAAGAACTCTGATATTGAATAGGTTTCAATACTTGGGTGTTATGATTTTGAGTGGTTTAGAAACTAAGTTTTCTTGAAAGTATGAGGTTAAGGTAGAAGTTGGTTGAGTTATGAGTCGTGATATTGACGTCGAGTGTTTCTTATCTTGTGGTATATCAAGTATAGGATTGGTGTCAATAGTGTTGGTTCCATTGGGGTTAGTTGGCTTGGGAATCGAGAGTGAGAGTTTTGAAGGCTTGGACGTACCTATCTCGTAAAGTGGAAATGTCTTGTCCTATGTTCGTATGTTTGTCCTTATTAAGTGATTTATGTTGAGGTGTATTCTCGAGTACGAAATTTCGTGATTTCTACTGATTGAGGTAAGGTGAATTGGTTATGTCGCCTATACAGGATATTGACGAGTTAAGTAGTATGGCCCAGCTTTCAAGGTGTCTCGAATTTCTTGGGTGCCATCGACAGGTGGGGAATAATTCTATATTAGTGTGTTTGACTTGTTTAGGAGCATACTAAGTATATATAATGTTCAGGTTCTATATTAAAAATCAGAAAATCTTTATTATAAGGTTGTGCAGGGAATTTAGCTTATTCAGTTGGCAATACTAATGTTGAGTCTTGAGTATGATTTATGTTGGGTGCGATATGTCGCTTGGCCGATAGTGATCTTGGGTTATTTGATGAGTTAAGATAAGAAAAAAAAATACTGATAGGTGAATCAGTGAACATATAGTGTCGATTGGGTTAAAAGAGTTAAAGATTCAATTTGAGAATTTCTTGATAGGAGTTTTTCTTTACTTTTAGTACATCTACGTGAGTGCATCGGAATTGTTTAGTATGAGGAAATACTTAATTTATTATGGGTCATAATAAGAAGTTGAGTTATGATACTTTTGGGATCATTTTAATACATGACTGGAGTTGAGTTAAAGCAATACGAGTTAGGAGTATATTGTGGGAGTTATAATCATTAATGATGGTGAGCGCGTTAAGTTTAAAGGACTAGACATATTTAGAGAAGGTGAGAATTCCTCGAACAATATTAAAGGCATTTTTGGGTTTTAGTGAACAGTTGTCACATGGTTCTGAATCTTTTCTTGGTGGCGTCCTCGTTTGGATTAAGAATTTGTAAAGGAAGTTGAGTATAGATACTTGGGCATATTAAAGAATACCATGATGTAGTATTGGGTCGGTTGGACTGTGATTAGCTAATAGGTTATTATGATGGTAGTAAAAATCGAGCCTAAGTATCATCGAATTGATAAATGTATACGTGAAAGTCTAAATTGGGTTACCCATCGAAGATTTAGAATTTGTTAAAATTCATCTGGGTATATAAGCACGGTTTATTAACTTAAATGGGAGTTAGAGGAAATCCTTTGAAGATAAAATTTGGATTGTTTGCGGACTACTGAGTACTTGGAAGTGTTTTAAAACTTTCAAGGATTGGAGTAATGTAATGATAATAACTTCGGTATTAATGTAGTTTCGTGGTTTGGGCTGGTATCACTGTTATCTTAAAAGGGTGTGATCAGTGTTATGTTTTCTTGGAGATATGTTAAGTTTTCCATTATAGCGAAAATTGATAAATCCATTACCTCTAGTGGTGCTTCCAAATAGAGATGGAGGTGTGTAACGATTTTGGGTGACAAAGTATTTGTATATGTTTCGAGGAGTAACGCTTAATAAATGGAACTATCTATGATTTGGGATTAATGGAGATTCTGTTGATATTGCCTTAGCGGATTATATCTTTTATTCTATTTTGGGACCAAGTTGAGACGTTGATGACAGACTATCAAGAGTTGGTAGATATAACTCCTTAGGAAACTAAGTACGAGCGTAATGCTAATTAGGATCAAATCAGCTATGTCTCGGAATTGGTGATCAAGTGATAGTCTTGAGAATGTGAAATTCGGTATGAAAAAGGAAGTTAACTTTAGAATGTTTAATATGAGTATACCTGAGATATGTATGTGATTAATATATATTGGTTTATTTGAGTCGTGGAGGCTATGTCTGAAAATTTTGTTGAGTGCTCGATTGAGGTTATGAGTGCTATGGAAGAGTCGATATGTTGTCGCCTCATTTTGACCGCGTGTTGTGATGTTTGATGAGTGAATTCGTGGGCGAATTCTTTTTAAGGAGGGTAGATTGTAACGACCCGAAAACCCGCCTCTATTTTCGTTGTAATAAATATTTAATTATTTATTTATTTCTTACTTATTTATTTAAATTATTTATTTATTTAAATAATTATGTGTGCATTTTGTGTTTCATAATATTTTATGCCTAGCATTTAATTGGTTATTTGTGCTAGTGTGGAGTGTTGGGTATTAGTTGTTAGTGGGGAGTATAAGATTATTGTGTTAGTGTGTAGGGGAGAGGGTCTGTGTATAAATTCTAATTTATCATCCTACTTACTCCCTCTTTTCCCCTCACCTCCCTCACTTTCACCTCACCATTTTCATTCTCAGCCATTTCTCTCTCTCTCTCCATAGCCATTGGTGAAGGTAAAAAACTTTTCTCTCTCTCTTCTTATTGACCATCTTCTAGTCTTTGTTTTTCATTTCTCATTATACGAAAAATGTTTAGATCGTCGATAGGATCGTAGAGAACAAAGAAAATTCAAATTCCGTCAACTTTCATAAAATCCGGGTAAGTTACTTTTCCCCCATTTTTATGCTAAAATGTTCATCTTTAGTTTATGTAATGCTTTAGTTCATATATATGTCATTTTTGTTGAGTTTGGAATTTATTCGTATTTTTGTTCATCTTTTGTGATTTTGAAATGTTGGGATCAAATCTTGATTTAGGATTGCTAGATGGTGTTATTTAGGTTCCTTATAGGCTTATATGTTGTTTTGGGTACTTGGGTATGCTAATAGAAGTGTTGGGAATGTTGGGTTTGAATTGGGTAAGGTTTATGTTTGATTTTGGTAAGAACTTGAAGAACCCGGCTGATTTTCCTCCCAGTCCGTCAACCGGGCGCCCGCCCAAGTTTGGCTAGGCGCCCGCCCGCCTGTCTTTTTTCCTTCGGCCAGCCTACTGCCTAAATGAGCGCCCGCCCGCCCCCTTTTTCTGGAAATCATATTTGTGTTTGTTTAAGACTAGGTTGTATTTTTAGTTTGGGTTTTAGAGACACATGAATTGAGTTTTCTTGTCTTTAAATGTTAGGATAGAAGTATATATAGGTACTCCTAAGATTTAGAACGAAAGGAGTGAAATTCGGAGCTAAAACAGGGATTTTTCATAATGTCCGGCCGAACACTTTATAAAAATTGTCCGTTTTACATTCAATCTTCCGGAGACCATAACTTCTTCGTCCGGACTCCGTTTTAGGCGTGTAAACTATCGTTTCGAAGCTATCTTCGAGTACTACAAGATGGGATAGGTTGTTCAGTTAAGTTCTAAGTTTTATACTTCGGGATTTATTGGGTGTTCGAGGTTAAGAGGAGTTGTATCGATCCATTGTGATCAAGTTTTGCAAATCCAATTGAGGGACTTGGTTGAGTTGTTGTGATCACCTTGGTGATTATTTGAGGATTGCCTACTTTGATATCCTTTAATTGAAAGTTATTTCACTGATCGAATTGATTTTAGGATAAGATTTGGACTAGGTTTAGGCAATGTCTTATAGTACCTAGAGGGTTTGTTGAACACCAAAGTGTAGGGTTTGGTCCGGTTGTGATCGTGTACTAATAGGTATAACCTCTTGGATTCGTTTGGGGTGTTTAGAATTGGTTCGTTATGAATGGATGTAAAGCGTGAATTGGCAATTGAGCACCTGCGGTTTTGATTAGCCTTAAGGTGTATTTATTCGGATTTCCTATTTGGAATTCCAGGTGTAAAGAGATGGTTGAGTTCCTGGACGTAGTACTCTTTATGAGTAGACGTTAGGGTCACCTTGGTAATGGTCATTGTGCTAATTGTGAGCGACCGTTTGGGTTGTACTCTTTATGAATAACTCGTGGGTATCATCTTTAGGATGTGTTTGGTATGTGCCTTATCTTGGAGTCTTCATGTTTTAATAATCATTGTTGTTGGGCTCCTTATGAGCAATTTCGTTTATCGTTGTTGTGCTCTTCATGAGAAACTCTTGTTATCGTTGTTGTTAAACTCTTCATGAGTAACTGGTGCATCTTTATGGTGATTATTTGGTATGGTTCCCTACTTTGGAATCACTAGTTGTTTATCTAAGCTAGTATTTATTACTTGGCATTTATTTGAAAGCCCAGCTGTCATTTGTGTGTGTTTCGGGCGATGCGAAAGATTATAATGGCAATGAGCTGAGTCCATTATAATTCTTGACCGTTGTTTTGCCCCATTACCCTCCTCCAGATTGGCCTTGGATGTGAGATGAGCTAGCCCCTTTGTGAGCATTATAGCTATTGGTTTTGGGCTTTGACTGTGTGTCATCGTCCCTTTGTTGTTATTGGTTCCGGTACCGGGGGTTTTCTCTTCAGCTATTATGCTACTATGAAGATGGGTTGATTGGTTTCCTTCAGCTCTTATGCTGCTACGTCGATTGGATGTCTTCAGCTGTTTATGCTAACACGAAGATTGGTTGATTGGAATTGGTTCAAGCTGCGCAGCAATTGTTATATACTTTGGTTTAAACCTTGGCTCAGTATCCTTTGTAACGTGTTTATTTCAGTCTTATGTGCTGCATGATGAGTTAGTCGTTATTTCCAACTGGTATGGGACGGTTGGCGATAGGGAACTTTCTCATTTGTTGTTATATGATTTACTTGCTCAGTTATATAATTGATTTGCATGATATTATGCCATGTAGATGCATTTAGTAACTTACTGAGATTTTATCTCACCCCGTTTCTTGTTTTAAATTGTTTTTCCTTAACCCCCCCCCCCCAAGGAAAGCAAGTGGTATCGTTTGAGGTCCGTTGTATCGGGAGTCTTCTGAGCAGGTTGATCGCCTTTGGGTTAGTTGCTCTTCAGAGCCTCTTTGTATATGGTTGAAAGGTCGTGGTCGTCCAGGGTTATGTATATACTGTTGTCCTTTGGGAATTTATATTATTAACAGTTGTTCTTGCTTCCGTGTTTGTTTCTAGTCTCCGAGTTATAATCTCGTTGAGGTATTGTTTGTTGGTATTGGTTTATAGTAGAATTCATGCGCCCGGTTTGGTATTTTGCATCTTGGAGATGTATATTTTGTAAATTTTATATTTATGGATTTTTGAGATTTCCGGGGCGTGACACTAAACGCTGTTTATTTCGCACACGTTTACACGAAACGCTCGTATCCGGATAAGGGTATTTTAGGCATTCCCGTGCCTTGTACACAATGGTGCTGATAAAGCAGGGTCAAGGCTTAAGTCAGAAAGGAAATGATATCAAAAGTGTTGTCACTGCAACGATATCACTTCTGGCAGCACTCACACACACGAACAGAAAATAATTTCTGGAAAGTTGCAGCGGAAAAATCACACAAGAAAATAATTTTCTCAAGATATATAAATTATATATCTTGAGGGATGCCTCAAAAGGCGAGACATTTACTAAATAATATGAAGTGAAGTACAAGGTCGAAAATTCCTAAAGCTATTACAATGAAAGCTTCTAGGTACGAACTAAGTCTATAACACAATTCCTAACCTAGCCAAGACTTTTATAAAACTCGATACAAGAACATAAAAGTATTTTGGGAATTTATAAGGAAACAAGGAAAAGTGTAAAGACTTTTGTGTGAGGAAAGTGTGTTGTGATTGCCTTTAGTTCCATCTTCACTTCCTCATCTATTTATAGTACTTCTTGGACTTGGGAAACACTCCAATAATGGCTGAGATGGATCACAAAAACGTGGGTAGTGGAGAGCTTGAGTTGGCCGAGTCTTGGGGATGAAAATCTCCACATTTCCTATAAAATAGGAACAACTTCTTTGTGCCCAAGTAATGTGCTTCGCCTTGTTGTACCATTGAGCTTCTGCGCCTTGTACTCTATCCTCCACAAACTCAAATGTTGAATGGGTCAATTACCCATGTGTTTGTTGTTGAGGAATTCCCATATGTTATGAATAAAATCTCCTATTTATTCATAACTCTCTTTTATCTTCATTGCAATATCCTAGCTTGTATTATACCTGTAAATTGGACCAACATAATAACAAACCTTGCAATAATATTAGATATTAGTCCAGCAATTATTTAAGAAGCAAATATACAAATATAATAAAGTCTGCTCGTCGGCAGCACTGGGAAGGTGTGGTTATCACTTCTGGTATCACCACATTCTGCACTTACAATCTCCCCCTTAATTGTATATTTCTTCACAAACTAAATAATGCTGTGACCCTGCAAGACAATGTTTACCACAAATACAAAATATACATAAATTCTCCCCACAAAGATTAACTCCCCCTCAAACAGACAAGTCAACCGAAAAACAATGATTTTGAAATAGTTTTAAACCAAGTAAACTAAACATGATTAAAAACTAATTATCCAAAACAAAACCAAAGTTATAAAATCCAAAAACCATGAAGTGTTTAACACACTTCACACAAATAAACCAACCAAAAAACAAATGTAAAACAAATGTTAAGTGCAACCTAATAGTTTTAAAACAACTAACATAAAAATTGTTTTTAAAAGCTATCAAGAATAGAAACACACCAACTACCAAACCTGTTTGAGTATCACTAGCCCGCACACGTGCATTAGCAGTTAGATCAGCACTTGTGTTAGCATGCAGAACAGCACTTGTGGCAGCATGCAGAACAACACTTGTGGCAGCATTATCTCCCCTTGTTTGTGAAGAATACTGTGCAAAGAATTTTTACAAGTCTGTATGAATCTGTATCTGGCTTGAAGTCTGCATTGATGGAGCTTGGCAATCGGTTGGCGTGAAGAAGATGAGTCTTTTCTCTTCTTTTTCTTTTTCTTGATGGTAGTCACTATAGGTTGGGAAGGAGCCGACGACGAGAGGAGCCTGTACGACCGGAACAGGTGGAGGTCCGAGACAACAATGGAGAGATTTCCATGGGCTCATTTGAGGTCTTGGATGGGGAAGCCATTGAAGAAAATGAGAAGAGAAGGAAGAAATTTTGAAGAGGGATTTGGTGCGATTTTAAGAGACTGAGAGAGAGAGATCGGCGAGAGAAAGAGGGAGATCGGTGAGAGGAGGAGGAGTTTAATTTAGATATTTTAGGAAGTATTCAAATGGAAGAGATAAATACAATTTATGATAAGTCTCTTCCTAAACCCTATAACTCTCAACTCCCCCTATTTCTTAGCTAGATAGTTACACTCAATCACATCACCCACATTTTTTATAAAACAACCGGCCATTATCCCAAAAAGCCTTTTTTTTTTTTTTTGAAAATAAAACGAAAAAAATAAAAATTAAAATAAAAGAAAATAATGTTGGATAATTCGGCCTAGGTGACTACATCCCTAATTTTTGAGTTTGATTTGAAACTTAATTCCAAACTTTTAGAGATGAAGTTACTTAACCAAATTCACCAAAAATAAAATAAAAAGGAATTTAATAAAGACTTTTTGAAAATCAAAAAATTCCACAAATTATAAAGGACTTTCGGACTTTCAAAAAATAACTATTAATTTCCGAAAAAAAAATGAATAAAAAAATAATGTAGCACATACTAATGTGTTATCGGCAATGATGGTAACACTTAGGAAAACATATAAGTCAAATATCCCCTTGATAAAATTTTCACTTTAAGAAACTTAAGGCAAAACAATCCTCATAATAAACACTTGAGGCAAATTGTTAGGCTTCTTTATAATAAGCAATTGAGGCTAAGAAACAAGCTTTTCATCTTCAAACATTTGAGGCATAGCAAGCCTTAAATGTATGTTTGAAGTTAACAATATATAAGCTTGTTCTTCATCTTTAAGCACTTTTAAAATAAGTATAATTTACACTTTAATATTAACAAGATAGCATCGTAGTAACGAGCTCCGTGCTCCGAGTCCTTATAAAGTGTAAAAAATACTTTAGTGATTTGCACCTTTCAAGTAGGATACACTGTAGTAGCGAACTTCATGTTCCTAATACTTAGTACGAAATCACTAGATAGTATCTCCCTTTGGCAAGAGTGCATCGTCGCAGCGAACGCCGTGCCCCGGGCTACTAAGGAGATATCATTAGTGCTTTTTGCCTTTTAAATATATTTTTATCACAAAAATTAGTGACTTTGTCACTTTTGAGTAAAAAGAGAATTTTGACAAACATGTTAACCAAGTATAAACCTACCAAAACAAAAAGGTCAGCATGTGCCGCTCCAAGAGCTTAAAAAAAAAAAAAACAATTTTTTTTTTTTACAGTGTTACCAGAAGTGTTGACAACACTCAGGATAACACTCAAAAGTATTAAATTAAATTAAATAATACAAAGACCAAGTGATCTTTTCAAACTAGAAAATCTCTCATGATCAAAAGCTTTGGTAAAAATGTCAGCAAGATGATACTTAGTATCAATATGCTCTATGTTTATCAAATCTTTTTCAACCAAGTCTCTTAGAAAATGGTGACGAATATCAATGTGTTTAGTGCGGGAATGTTGAACCAGGTTTTTTGAAATGTTTGTTGCACTCAAGTTATCACAGTACATGGTCAAAGTGTTACTCTCAATACCATAGTCATCTAACATGTGTTTAAACCAAATAAGTTGAGAACAACAACTCCCGGCTGCTACATATTCTGATTCAGCAGTCGAGAGGGAGACACAGTTCTGTTTACGACTATACCATGATACTAAGTTATTACCCAAAAAGAAACACCCCCACTAGTACTTTTCCTATCATCCATGTCACCCGCCCAGTCAGAATCACTAAAACCAACAAGATTGGTATTAGTATCCTTAGAAAACCATATTCCTAAATCACTCGTCCCCGACACATATTTGATAATCTTTTTGACAGAATTTAGGTGGGAAAGTTTAGGACTGGCTTGATATCGTGCTCATACATTGGCATAGTGACCCCATCCTGAACAAGTATGACATTGAATGGGGTCGAGGTAATTGGGATTGGAGCTCGACTGATCCGAGGACGCCCTTCGGATTGGATTCGCCTTCTGAGTGGTTGGGAGTGTCCTCCTTGGCATCGAATCATACACCTTGGTTTGTTGTTCCTTTGCTTTTACCTGCACATTTTCTTTGTTGAATTTTCTTAACATAGAATTATATTTCCTAGCAAGTAAAGCAACACTAGTATTTTCATCCATTTCATCAAAAACCTCATCTTCCTCATCTTTTACACTAGACGAAGGAAGAGTTTTTAAAGCAACATTTTTGCCTTTAATAGCATCACTTTGATCAGCGAGATTTAGTTCAAAATTTTGCAAAATGCTCATCAAAGTATTAATATCCATGGTTGCAAGATTGTGAGCCTCTTCAATAGATGACACTTTAATATTGAAGCGCTCAGGAAGAGTTCTAATTGCTTTTGAAACAAGTTGTTTATTTGTAAAAGGTTCACCCAAAACTTGACATTCATTAGCAATATCAAAAAGTTCAAAATATGAAGAGATATCTTCATTTTCACTCATCCTCAATCTTTCAAATTGACTAGTGAGCCTCCTAAGCTTAGTTTCACGCACACTATCATCCCCTTCACAAAATCTTTGTAAAGTATCTCATGCCTCCTTAGCAGTGGGAGTATTTTGAATGAGTTTAAAAATATGCATATCAACTCACTCATAAATGGCATTAAGTGCCTTTTCATTAAAACCAGCTAGGGCGTTTTCCTCATTTGTCCACTCGGATTCAGGCTTGACTTGAACGTCACCATCCTCATCCGGCGGCAACAATGGAACAGAATAACCATTCACAATAGATCGCCATGCCCGGATATCAATTGATTTGATACGAACGAAGGCGGATTTTCCAATAGGCGTAATTCGAACCATCAAGAACAGGGAGTCTTTTTTTATTAGGATTTGCAGGATCACAAGCCATGACACACTGGACCGAGGTACTTAGTAAATCAAGTAACCAGCTCTGGTGCCAATTGATAAAGCAGGGTCAAGGCTTAAGTCAGAAAGGAAGTGATATCAAAAGTGTTGTCACTGCAACGATATCACTTCTGGCAGCACTCACACACACGAACAAAAAATAATTTCTGGAAAGAGTTGCAGCGGAAAAATCACACAAGAAAATAATTTTCAAGATATATAAATTATATATCTTGAGGGATGCCTCAAAAAGCGAGACCTTTACTAAATAATATGAAGTGAAGTACAAGGTCGAAAATTCCTAAAGCTATTACAATGAAAGCTTCTAGGAACGAACTAAGTCTATAACACAATTCCTAACCTAGCCAAAACTTTTATAAAACTCGATACAAGAACATAAAAGTATTTTGGAATTTATAAGGAAACAAGGAAAAGTGTAAAACTTTTGTGTGAGGAAAGTGTGTTGTGATTGCCTTTAGTTCCATCTTCACTTCCTCATCTATTTATAGTACTTCTTGGACTTGGGAAACACTCCAATAATGGCTGAGATGGATCACAAAAACGTGGGTAGTGGAGAGCTTGAGTTGGCCGAGTCTTGGGAATGAAAATCTCCACATTTCCTATAAAATAGGAACAACTTCTTTGTGCCCAAGTAATGTGCTTCACCTTGTTGTACCATTGAGTTTCTGCGCCTTGTACTCTATCCTCCACAAACTCAAATGTTGAATGGGTCAATTACCCATGTGTTTGTTGTTGAGGAATTCCCATATGTTATGAATAAAATCTCCTATTTATTCATAACTCTCTTTTTATCCTTGCAATATTCTAGCTTGTATTATACCTGTAAATTGGACCAACATAATAACAAACCTTGCAATAATATTAAATATTAGTCCAGCAATTATTTAAGAAGCAAATATACAAATATAATAAAGTCTGCCCGTCGGCAACACTGGGAAGGTATGGTTATCACTTCTGGTATCACCACATTCTGCACTTACAGGTGCCTTGCAAATAAAATTCGCCCTACTTTTCATTGTCGAAAAGAGTGTGGAGGACATTTTACAAGATTCAAATACTTCGGTTAGTTCTTATTCTATTAATTTTTTTGATCCTCTTTATGTCTCCCTTATTCTTACTAAATTTACTTTATACGTGCAAAACTAAATTATTAAAAATGAGATACAAAATTATATATGAATCTTTGCCATCAAATTGTACAAAGAGATGGGATTTTCAAAAATTTAAAGACTCATTTAGGGACAAATGTAGTAGTAATATTGATTTTCTTTTTACTATTATTACAATATTTTTGAAACATATACATTTATCACTAGTTTTGGTGAATTATTTTATCGTTTTCTTTTATATTTATGTATGTAAACGTATTGAATATTAGTCTCGCGCTAATTTTTTTCCTTAAAGAAGAGGCAACACCAAATATTTTGGTTAATATTATCTAGATTTATGTTATAGGGATAGAGAGAGAGATAGGAGCATATTATTTTCTTATGGATACCGTATTCGAAAGCTTGAAAAGGGTAAACTAAATAAAGAAAAAATTCTTAAATTACATTAAAATAATACAGTTACGCCGTGCAACGCACGGGGATATGAAGGTTGTATAAATAAATTAGATAGAAATAAGTAAATGTTGTGCTGATAGACAACACCAACAATTTTTGAGTTTTTCAGACTCTACACCCATTTTTATAATCTAGGTAAAGAGTAAAGTTAAAACTCAAAACAAAATTTGAACCTACCAAAAACCAACACTTCTACTTCCAACCAAAATAAACTAACACTTGTACGATGATCACCATTTTAATTAAATTAAAAACTATCAATACGATTTTTACAAGTTTATAAAGACAGTCTGAAATTTAGAAAGATAACTAAATGCTGGTCGGGTGTACAGTTTTGAAATTGAAATTTTTAAAAAGGATTTTCTTTTTGGAAGCTACTATTTTAAGCAATTAAAATTGATCAAGATTTTTAACCCGCTCTACCAAACAAAGCCTAATTCATTGGAAAAAAAATCTCAGTTAAATCCAGGATTTTCATGAAGATGTAGAGCTCCAAGGGGTTCTCGCTGCCGAAACAGGATCTCAGAGTGATCTACACCTCAAATACATGGATAAATAATCATAGACACAATGAAAAATTAAACAAAAAAAATTAGATACAAATACAAATGTTTTCTTGTTAATACACTGTATATTGATAAATTGGAGAATTTTGGGACTGGGATAAAAAAAAAAAAAAGGGAAATAAAAAGTGGAGGCTCAGTTATGAAAACAGCTCTATCAATCAAGAATTTTCAGTAGCAGAACTGGCATTAAGCTGTATAATTCAATCATCACAGCCAACAATTACTAATATCATAACCCTAACAACATTCAAAAAAACAAGAGAAAAAAAAAACATGAATTTTCAAGAAATTAACAAAATAAATGTTTGTTTGTCAAAAAAAAATGAATGGATTTGACGGACGTTTTTAGAGGCAAAATAATGGAAAAAAAT
The DNA here is from genome assembly GCA_026119855.1 of Campanula takesimana. Taxonomy (NCBI): domain Eukaryota; kingdom Viridiplantae; phylum Streptophyta; class Magnoliopsida; order Asterales; family Campanulaceae; genus Campanula; species Campanula takesimana. The sequence continues at coordinate 52,529 of JAOWBW010002327.1, forward strand.
CAAGCCCCCACGTGTAACACCGTCGAATTAATTATATGCCTCCATGACTAGCAATTTTTCCATTGTTTTGAATCAAAGAAAACAGCTTAAGGTGTGTCGAGGCAAAAATCCAAATAATTGAAAATAAAAAGAAAATCAATTCGCAGCATCAATTTATAATGAAAAGAAGAAGAAGAAGAAGTAATTACACAAGAGAATAGATGTAGCCGTCAATTTGACACAGAATAGCCGTGGAAATTTAGGTACAGAGGCTGAACTGCAACACTCGACGGCGACGATGATCTAGCACGAGCATTGGGGCTTTCTTCTTCATTATTTTTTTTTCAATTGTTTCTGAGAAGCCCGGGGTGCAACGTGCAGGAAAAATTCTTCAAATTTTACACATACTATCTCACACAGTGAATTAAGAACACGATCGAATTTCACACACAGTATTTCACACAGTTGGAAATTTGATTAGAAAAAAAAAAAGAGTAATTTTGAATGTTGGTGGATGAAACTGAGAGAAGGGTTTGAGATGGGGGGGATGTGATTGAGGAAAGGTGGAGAATTGATTTGTTTATATAGGCATAATTGGTTCGTTTTTGGAACCCTAGAAGATCTGGCTTTGCAGCAATGCTTTTTGATTTTGGTTAGGGCTAGGTCAAGTAAAGGGCCAGTTTTTAGAATGGCCCAGGAGGGTTGGGGTCGGATGGATCAGTTGGTTTGAAGCCCGGTAAGCACTATGTTTGGCCACGTTTGATTTTTTATGGTCAATAAAAGTGAACTTTGACCAAACATTAAGGTCAATCTAATCATCCTTATGAATGTCTAAAAAAAATTATAAATTGGTGTTTTATCAATAACAACTTTTAAAATTTCATTAGGAAGATTAGATTAATATTAATGCTTGGTTAATGTTTATTTTTTGTTGACCATCAAAAATCAAATGTGGCCAAACATAATGAGACGGAAGGGTCCAGAATCCTGGTATTGAAACTCTCTAAAGAATTATTTTCTCTTTCTCCAAATGAATATTAAAAAAAAATTGTTATTTAGACATCATAATGATATTTATGTGGTAAATAATCGATATGCACTGAATTATTAATTTTGTTATTAAATGGAGATTATTCCCCGGATCCCTTAGAATATACATTATTTCTTAAAAGGAACCGGCATTTTCTTTATCCATTGAACACATTTTATTCTAAACAGAATCTCACAAAGCCCGGTTAGTAGCCGAAGTGTTTAGATAGAGTAAGAGAATGAGTATTTAAAAAAAAATGATACTCTCGGTGACCAAATTTCAATGTATCTTCTCTAAAAAGGGAGCAATGTTAAGAGTGACAAAAACAGTTTACAAAATTTTGCTTACAAATATAGTTGGAAAACAATGATTGGATGTTGAATTAATGAGTGGTGGGCCATACAAACGCAACATCCAATCATGTTTTGACGACAATGTTTGTAAGCAAAATTTTGCTAACGCTTTTTTCCAACTTTAGTTTTACTCATAAAAAGCTCATAATTTTAGAAAATTACATCAATATGTTGGATGAAGAAATATCAGTGTACTACACAATTATGCTATCTTAATTTTTTTATTTTTTTTGTACTACTTTGTTTACCACACACCCTGTACTATTATTAGGGGTGTGCACGGTTCGGTTTGGTTCGGTTTTATAGGCCAAAACCGACACCGAACCGAAGAATATCGGTTTTAGGTGTTTTGGAACCGATAAGGTTCGGTTTATTAATTGTTCGGTTTCGGTTTGATATCGGTTTGGTTCGGTGTCATTTGCGATCATCAAGTAGTAAAAAGTGTAATATACAAAGCCTTGGAAATCTGATCATCAATGCAACAAAGTTGTCTAAATAAAGTGAGTGAACAACTAATTTAGGACATCCTAAAATAGATATTTGGACACTTTTGTGACCTATGTTTCAACTATAATATCAAATGTATAAAAGACCCTTATATACCAACAATGAGATGTCTACAAAAGCTAATTACATTCAACTTGTCTAACACAATAATAATGCAGTTCATCACTGAAACAGCTTTTTCCCAGGCTCTGTATAATATAATTTTTTGTAAATAATAAATGGCACACAAAAATGAATCTACAAACCCTTTGGATGCACACAGCATCAACATCGGCGGTGTTGGAGTATATATACATGGAAAAATTATGTACCCCCAAAAACATCCATTTCATACACTCCCTAGATCAGTCCCGGAAAGATAGCCCCGCTTTCATTCTTATGGTCAATCCAGTTGAAGTTTGACCATAACTTTATGTAAATCCAGTTATCCCAATGTAATTTTAAAAATTACTATTGATAGTATTCCAACAGTACATTTCTTTTGGAATTGCGTAGGGATATATGGATTTTGATAAAATTTTGGTCAAAGTTCGATTGAGTTGACCATAAAAGTCAAAATGAGACTATATTTTTCCGGGACGGAAGGAGTATATAATAGAAGTCTTTCTTCTTCGTCTTCAGTGTAATATTACTAGATATGCATCAATTGATATCATTTTTGAATGATTGAATCAATCCTTGGTAACCCATCTCCGGCCACGAATCTGGTACCCACCATAGGTTAGGTCACTACTACTCTCTCCACCGCTTTCTGCACTTGTGTATCCTGATTTACGACGATGTTTCTTTTTCTTGGAGGCCGCACTATCACTAAAACTTCCATTTAGTAGGGGATCATCTATACCACGGATTACTCTTCGGGCTGGTGTTGAAGTGGCAATGCAACTATCGTCCCGTGTTCGCCTCTCTTTATCGTGCCTCTTTATGTTTTCTGAGATTTTGTGTAGTTTTTCATTAAATCGTGTGAACCCCTTCTCTACTGGTTCCACAGCTTGGTTTACTGTGAACTTCAAATCATTAACAATCTGGATTCACAAATAGGATAAAGCTTTAGAAGCAAACGAGTGGATTTTGAAATGGCACAAAAAGATTATCATAGGAACTAAACCCTGTCACACATTTCGTGTTTCCAATATTACCCTTCAATATAGATAAAACATGAAAAATAACCCCCCCCCCCCCCCCAAAAAAAAAAAAAAAACGCATCACCAACTAATGTACTCTACATAGTAATGAACAAATTTTACGTTGAACAGAAAAGAAAGATGCACAGACATGTGCGTATGTCACAGTACTAATTTTGGTAAAGAAACGTGACAGCATCAAACATGCACAGAAAATCAAGTAAAATGAGCTGGTCCATTCTTTTTTTTTCTTTTTGTTTGTTGCAAAGAGAGAAAAATGATATGGTAAACTCTAATCCAATCCAACTACAAAACTTTCACTCCTCTTGTACAACAGGACTAACATCAACGCCAATAAGCACGCGGTCTAGGTACTATACTAGATAGAAAACAAGACAGCTTGAGAGGATCATAATGGGGTAAGACAGTTATCATAAACTTTAACTCGGTAAACTGTGTCTTTGCTTGAAAATTGTTTTTTATACGTATTTTATTTGGAATAATCCGGAAGTCAGTCCCAAATCTCTTTTGCGTATCTCCTCGCCAAGAGTTAGATCTCTAACTTCCTAAAACATGAGCTTTACGTTCCCTGCAGATGCGCTGTCAGCTATAACTGTTGTACCTCAACTCTCTGGTGTAGAGGACAGCAAAACTAGGGCTAGTATCTTGTAATAGCCGGCCACTTTGGGCCAATTATTTTATTTACTTTGGTTAAACTTTTACTTATGATGATGGGCTTGATTAATTAATTTATTAGGAAGTATGATTTGGGTTAAGTAGTGGGCCCAAGTTAGTCAAAACCCAATTAAAACTAGGAATCCTTTTTATTTTAGGAATGGAGAACCCTAGTAAATATATATATATATCCCTTTTATTCCCTCAACCTTGTTATTATAACACAAAAGAAAAGAACGGGAATTGTGAGAAAGGGGAGGCGGCGGCAGGGAACCGCAGAGAAGGAGAGAGAGATCGGGAAGGAGGAGAAGAAGAAGAAGAGAAAAAGGGAGGAAAGCGATTACTCAAGGTATAACCATACTCCCTAAACTCCGCCTTCTCCGTTTAGTTCTCTAGATATTATTGAATTCGGATGGGAAACCCTAAACCTAATGTTGAACTAGGGTTTATAAAATTATGAACTTAGGATTGTATGATTGAATTAATAAGGAAGATGAAGTGGGTGTGTGTGCTGTGTGCGAGTGCGTCGTGTGTGTGTGTCGGAGTGTGCGACAGTGTGTGTGTATGCATGCGTGTGTGTGTGACGTGTGTGTGCGTTATATACATGCAGTTTGTGTGTGTATGTGTGTGTGTTCTTATACTGTGTGTGTGTGTGTGTGTGTGTTGTATGCTACGATGAATAGTGATCTGTGTTTAAGTATGCTGCGATGAACAATAATCTGGGAGGAATAGTAACACAATCTGGGAATAGTGAATTTACGCTGTGAATAGTGAATTTACGCTGTGAATAGTAAATTTACTCTGTGAATAGTAATCTGAGTTTATATATGCTGTGAATAGTAATCTGAGGGTAAAAAGCTGTGAATAGTAACATGTGAATAGTGTTTTGGGTTGAGATAATGGAACCCTAAAACATATTAATGAAGAATAAAAACCATGTAACCCTAAGGGTATTTAGTAATCCGAAAGGGGTATTTTGGGGAACACCAATAACGGGTAGAACGAACCCTAACGAAGAGTTTAAGATGATGAACTCGTGAAGTTAAGAAAGTAAAATAAAGTATAATAGGGACGGAGAATTAAAGTAATTCATGTTCCTAAGAAAGCCGTGTTTGCGTGTTTGTAGATTGTGCACGTGAAATTGTTAAGTGAAGACCGCAAGGCTAAGGTAAGGGATTACGTTCCTTAAAGTATTTGAATATCATCCTTTTGAAATAGGATCCCTTAATTCTTTCAAGTGTAGCTACTTATGGCCGTAGCATTTGAAATCTTATGACTTGAACGTCTTTTGAACTATCTTACCCATGATATGTGTTGTTCATAGGGTATCAAAGAAAATTGAATTTGCTTTAAGTATTCTTGTACCTAGAATGCTTTGTGGAACATTGCTATATCTAATTGGAACAGGTATAGTTAGCTTAGTCTGATTGAAAAGGGCTTAGCTAGAATTAGTCTGATTGAAAAGGGCTAATTAAGATAGTCTAATTTGAGAGAAAAGAATTAGACGCAAACGCTACTTGATGAAGTGGCTTAATGATCATGATCGAACTTAAGAGGGAGCACCGTGAGAAGGTGTAAGGTCCCTCGACACCCTGAAAAGGTGTAACACCCTGAAAAGGTGATGAATGAAACTATGGAATTGACGGACTTGTATTAGGGCCATAACTTCTTGAACTTAATAATTGTGCTTTCGTATATGTACAGTTAAGATTATCGATTTTAGCCTTTCATTGAAGATATCATTTTGGCTCCGTTCTTTCGGTCATCTCTCCTTAGTACCCGGAGAGATCCCGTATGAACTTACTGAGCATTGTTCGCTCACCCCTTCTCCTATTATTTTTCCCAGGTAAAGATTAAGGACCTATAAGGATTGCAAGGAAGGGCAGTCGGTGGTCAAACGAAGGGCTTAAGATAACTTTTATGTTTTATGTTGAGCTAGTGGGATGTACTAGCCGTTAGAATTTAAATGTTAGTTACGCTTCCGCACTATTTTGAATTATGGTTAGATTTTACTAGCCGTTGCTTTTGAACGTTGGATTTGAATTATGTTTGACGTTTGGGATTTATTGGTTTATAAATTATTATTATTGTTTGAAAGTTCGGGTCGTTACAGTTGGTATCAGAGCAATGGGATTAGAGCTTCAAAGGGATAGGAACTCTGATATTGAATAGGTTTGATTTGAGCGTTTTAGGAAGACTAAGATTGCTTAAAGTCAAACTAGTTATTTATGGAAACCTACTATTTTAGGAAAGAACCTAAGATAAGAATTCCTCGAGGGATATGAGGAATATAAGTGAACACTTTGGGAAGTAAATTTTGAAGAGTTACACTAGAATGATATTTTTTTTAGTGATATGACATTGATAACGGTTATGTCTTAATTGTAAGTCATGGATGGACTTAGAAGAAACATGAAGATGAACTTGAAGCAAAGAACAATTAAGAAAAAAGTGATTCAGATATATTCACTCAAGATTAAGAAACTAACCGAGGCATTAGAAGCTGAAAAGACCAAGTTGAATGTCAAACTAGGAAAGTGAATGCAAGATAGAAAAGCATTACTAGACACTCTCAAAGAACTGGAAGAAGTCAAGGAGACCAAGGACCAGAATGAGAGGTATTATCATGAAACTCGAGAACAAGCATATCAATGGTTCTACGAATTGAAAGACTTAAAGGAAGCCAGAGCTAGGGAGTCAGAACCAACAACCCCCGTAAGCAATGAAACGCCAAAGGAAGATAATTTGGTAGCTAAAGAAGAGGTCGAGGAAATAGATATTATCCTTGAGGGCAGTGAAGCCGCCCCAATCATTCTTAACGATGATGAAGAGCTGGAACAAGAGATGGTACCGGTTCGTAGGCCCAAAGGTAGGCCAAGAGGTTCTAAGAAAGTTCCAAGGGTGCCAAGTGGAAGGCCTAGGGGAAGGCCTAGGAAGGTGTTCTATGATTGAAAAGTGGGACATAGAGTTTATTCTTAATTATAGTATTAATAGTTAGTTCTAGTTTAGAGAAAAATACTAGAATTTTGTTTAGTTAACTTTTATTCCAAGAAGATCCTCGTAATAAAAGTTTATGATTTATTCTAAGCAAATGGTTTTGTTGATTTTTTTCGTTCTTAAATGTTAAAGCGTGTGAGCTAATCTAGAACGAGAAGTATTGGTCGAGTGAAAAGACCATAAGTATAAGTTGGCTTATTGAAACGGCCAAGTGAAAATTAGTTTTGGTCTATTGAAACGATCGAAACAAGAGTAAAGTGACCTATTGAAACAGTCAAAAGTAAAAGTAATTGGCTTATTGAAACGGCCAAGTGAATTCAGTTTTGGTCTAGTGAAATGATAGAAACAAGAATAAGGTGACCTATTGAAACGGCCAAGTATAAAAGGTAAATGGCTTATTGAAACGGCTAAGTGTGGATAAAAGTAGGTCTAGTGAATCGACCTGTAATTAATAAGTAAAGTCTAGTGAAACGACTTACTAAGTAGAATTGGTCTATTGAAACGACCAGAGATCTAGTAAACCGATCTTTTATAAAAGTTGCGTCTTTTGGGGACGGCCTTTTTATGTGGAAGTATTAAGCATAGTAGCAATGCTTGTATTGGCGTGAGTAATAGTGTTAAATGTGCGAGTTAACCTGGAACAAGTAAGAATGGTCTATTGAAACGAGCAATGAAAGCGATAACGGTCTATTGAAATAACCGATGAAAATAGTAATGGTCTAATGAAGCAACTAATAAGTCTAGTAAAGTTGACTAATGAAGACAGTGATGGTCTGTTGAAACGACCAGTGGTCTAGTGAATGATGACCTATAAATTGAATGTTAGTCTGTAGAGACGAGCTATAGTATGAGAGTGCGTGAAAAAGTCTTGTATTCATGATAACTAATGATAGTATCATATTATCCGGTAAGTGTTCGAAACGCCAGAGTGACTGAGTTTATGATATGCTAACTCAAGGAAGTATGACGGTGGACGACTATGGTGCTAGAATCACCGAATTGCTAGAATTTGCCTTAACGTTCTTCGATAATGAAGCATAAAAGGCTCAAGAATTTTAAGCTGGTTTGAACAACCGAATCCGATATAGAATCACTCCATTAATGCTACCAACCTATGATCAAGTGTTGGATAGGACAAGGATAGTGGAGAAGGAATCAGATAGTTATCGCAGTAAGCGAGAAGAGAAGAAGAGTCAACTCAGAAAGAGTTGACTGAATCTAAAGGAAGTTGGAACCACGATGGGAACAATAATAAGCTGAAGGCTACTGATGATCGTGAAAAGGAAGGTAGTACAAGTAAGTACCAGAGTAAAGGCTACGGCAATAGAAGTGATGGTAATAAGAACGACGCCAAAGGGCAAAGTTCTGATAAGAAGTGCCAAATGATTGCTTGGCTAAGAATATGAATTTAATTCATGAATCGTTAGAGAATTCTTTAGTTATGGATATTCAACTAGAGAATCGATCCCTATTACGTTTATATCTAGGAAGTGTCCTTTGAAATTGGACGAGAAAGAACTTGAGGTTGATCTCATTAGTTTAGAACATCGAAGAATTTGATGTAATCTTGGGAATGGACTAGTTGGCTGCATGCCATGCCCATGTGGATTGTTTTAAAGAAAGAAGTCTACTTCAGATTATTATCTAGAGAAGAGTGTTGTTCTCAAGGAACGAAACCTAGAACCGATCGAACCTTATATCGGTAATGAAGGCTCGTAAGTTGTTAAGAAAAGGGTGCGAAGGGTTTTTGGCATACGTGAGTGCTACGGACCAGAAGGAAATAACCATAGAATCCCTTTCTGTGATTAAGGATTTTAAGGATGTGTCCCCAGAAGATCTACCGGGGATACCACCAGAGAGAGAAGTGGAATTTTCCATCGATTTGGTACCGGAAACTACACCAATATCGAAAGCACCGTGTAGGATGGCACCGGAAGAATTGAAGGAGCAACTACAAGAGTTGTTAGATAAGGGTTTGATTAAACCGAGTGTATCACCATGGGGTGCCTCGGTATTTTTTGTGAAGAAGAAGGATGGGTCGATGAGGTTATGTATTGACTATCGTGAGATGAACTGTGTGACGATAAGGAACCAATACCCATTGCCTAGAATAGATGATTTGTTTGATCAGCTTCGTGGAGTGTGCTACTTTTCGAAGATAGACTTGAGGTCTGGTTACCATCAATTGAGAGTAAAGAAGGAAGATATATCTAAGACGGCCTTTAGAACGAGGTATGGGCATTATGAGTTCGTGGTGATGCCGTTTGGGTTAACTAACGCACCGGCAGCGTTTTTGGAACTTATGAATAGAATATTCCAAGAGTTCTTAGACAAATGCGTAATTGTATTCATTGATGACATTTTGGTGTATTCGAGAACCAAGGAAGAACATGAGGAACATTTGAAGCTAGTGCTGCAGATCTTAAGAGAACAGAAGCTATATGCTAAATTCAAGAAATGTGAATTTTGGTTGGAAAAGGTGGCATTCTTAGGGCATGTGGTGTCAAAAGATGGGATTGCCGTAGATCCGACAAAGATAGAAGCGATTGTGGATTGGGAGAGACCAACTTCGGCAAGTGAGATCAGAAGTTTCTTAGGTCTAGCTGGCTACTATCGAAGGTTCGTAGAAGGCTTCTCGAAGTTGTCAGTGCCATTGACGAAGTTAACTCAGAAAGGAGCAAAGTTTGTTTGGTCGGAGGAATGTGAAGAGGGTTTTGAGGAATTGAAGCGACGATTGGTGTCCGCACCGGTCCTTGCTTTACCATCTGGATCGGACGGATTCGTAATTTATAGTGATGCTTCACTGAAGGGATTGGGTTGCGTGCTGATGCAAAATGAAAAGGTTATAGCTTATGCATCTAGACAATTAAAGAATCATGAGAAGAATTACCCAACCCATGATCTAGAATTAGCTGCAGTGGTGTTTGCTTTGAAGATATGGAGGCACTACTTGTATGGGGTGACATGTCAGATTTATACTGATCATAAGAGCCTTAAGTATATATTCACCCAGAAGGAGCTTAATATGAGACAAAGAAGATGGCTGGAGTTATTGAAAGACTATGACTGTACGATTTTGTACCACCCTGGGAAAGCCAATAAGGTGGCGGATGCGCTGAGTAGAAAAAGTCGTGGGATACTAGCGACGTTAATTTCTAAGGAAGAAAGAGTGTGGAACCGCATAGAGATTTCTGGCATGGAAGTACAAGTTAAGGGTTATCTGGCTCAAATGAGCTTTCAGCCAATGCTTATGGACAGGATTAAAGAAGCCCAAGGAACTGATGAAGAATTAATGAAGGTGCATGAGAGCATCGCTAAAGGGAAGGCAAAGGACTTTCGCATGGGAGAAGATGGGATCTTGAGGTACCAATCTAGAATATGTGTGCCGGGCGAGGACGACATCAAGAGGGAAATCTTAAAGGAGGCTCATTGTTCGAGACTTTCCATACATCCTGGAAGTACGAAGATGTATCGGAACTTAAGAGAGTCGTTCTGGTGGAACAACATGAAGGGAGACGTAGCCGAGTTTGTATCAAAGTGTTTGGTGTGTCAACAAGTGAAAAGTGAACATCAGAGACCGGCACGATTGCTACAGTCACTACCTATTCCAGAGTGGAAGTGGGAACATATAGCTATGGATTTGGTGGTAGGATTACCAAAGACGTTGAAGGGCTACAATGCAATTTTTGGTTATTGTTGATAGGCTTACGAAGTCGGCTCACTTCCTAGCAATTAAGGTAAATGATTCATTGGAGAAATTGGCCAAGCTATACATTGATGAAATTGTGAGATTGCATGGGATCCCTATTTCGATAGTGTCCGATCGAGATGCAAGGTTTACATCGAAATTCTGGAAGAGTCTACAACAAGCATTGGGTACGGAGTTGGCAATGAGTACCGCTTTTCACCCACAGACGGATGGACAGTCGGAAAGGACTATTCAGACTCTAGAAGATATGCTGAGAGCTACGTCGTTGGACTGGCAAGGGACATGGGACGAACATTTGACGCTAGTAGAATTTGCGTATAACAATAGTTATCATGCTAGTATCGGTATGGCTCCGTACGAGGCATTATATGGGAGAAAGTGTAGATCACCGACTTGCTGGGGTGAAGTTGGTGAGAGGAAACTGACTGGACCGGAACTTGTTCAAGTAACCGCGGATAAAGTACAACAAATTCGGAAGTGGTTGTTGACCGCGCAAAGTCGACAAAAGTCGTATGCCGATCGTCGAAGACGTGATTTGGAATTTCAACTGGGCGATCATGTGTTCCTGAAGATATCACCGACAAAGGGGGTTATGAGGTTCGGTATTCGAGAGAAGTTAAGCCCGAGATACGTGGGGCCCTTTGAAATTTTGGAACGAGTTGGATTGGTAGCTTACAAGCTAGCTTTACCGCCTGTGCTAGCTGGAGTGCACAATGTATTCCATGTGTCGATGCTAAGGAAGTACATCTCTGATCCGAGTCATGTGATCGAGTATAAACAACTAAGAGTTCGTGCTGATTTGAGTTACGACGAGGAACCCGTAAAGATCGTAGATCGGAAGGATCAAACCTTGAGGAAAAGGGTGATCCCTTATGTGAAGGTGCAGTGGAGCAACCATACAGAAAGAGAAGCTACGTGGAAGCTCGAGAGCGAGATGCGAGAGGCATACCCCGCATTATTTTCTGATTAAGGTACGTTTAGTTTGGTGGACCAAACTCTTTTAAGGAGGAAAGAATGTAATAGCCGGCCACTTTGGGCCAATTATTTTATTTACTTTGGTTAAACTTTTACTTATGATGATGGGCTTGATTAATTAATTTATTAGGAAGTATGATTTGGGTTAAGTAGTGGGCCCAAGTTAGTCAAAACCCAATTAAAACTAGGAATCCTTTTTATTTTAGGAATGGAGAACCCTAGTAAATATATATATATCCCTTTTATTCCCTCAACCTAGTTATTATAACACAAAAGAAAAGAACGGAATTGTGAGAAAGGGGAGGCGGCGGCAGGGAACCGCAGAGAAGGAGAGAGAGATCGGGAAGGAGGAGAAGAAGAAGAAGAGAAAAAGGGAGGAAAGCGATTACTCAAGGTATAACCATACTCCCTAAACTCCGCCTTCTCCGTTTAGTTCTCTAGATATTATTGAATTCGGATGGGAAACCCTAAACCTAATGTTGAACTAGGGTTTATAAAATTATGAACTTAGGATTGTATGATTGAATTAATAAGGAAGATGAAGTGGGTGTGTGTGCTGTGTGCGAGTGCGTCGTGTGTGTGTGTCGGAGTGTGCGACAGTGTGTGTGTATGCATGCGTGTGTGTGTGACGTGTGTGTGCGTTATATACATGCAGTTTGTGTGTGTATGTGTGTGTGTTCTTATACTGTGTGTGTGTGTGTGTGTGTGTTGTATGCTACGATGAATAGTGATCTGTGTTTAAGTATGCTGCGATGAACAATAATCTGGGAGGAATAGTAACACAATCTGGGAATAGTGAATTTACGCTGTGAATAGTGAATTTACGCTGTGAATAGTAAATTTACTCTGTGAATAGTAATCTGAGTTTATATATGCTGTGAATAGTAATCTGAGGGTAAAAAGCTGTGAATAGTAACCTGTGAATAGTGTTTTGGGTTGAGATAATGGAACCCTAAAACATATTAATGAAGAATAAAAACCATGTAACCCTAAGGGTATTTTAGTAATCCGAAAGGGGTATTTTGGGGAACACCAATAACGGGTAGAACGAACCCTAACGAAGAGTTTAAGATGATGAACTCGTGAAGTTAAGAAAGTAAAATAAAGTATAATGGGGACGGAGAATTAAAGTAATTCATGTTCCTAAGAAAGCCGTGTTTGCGTGTTTGTAGATTGTGCACGTGAAATTGTTAAGTGAAGACCGCAAGGCTAAGGTAAGGGATTACGTTCCTTAAAGTATTTGAATATCATCCTTTTGAAATAGGATCCCTTTAATTCTTTCAAGTGTAGCTACTTATGGCCGTAGCATTTGAAATCTTATGACTTGAACGTCTTTTGAACTATCTTACCCATGATATGTGTTGTTCCTAGGGTATCAAAGAAAATTGAATTTGCTTTAAGTATTCTTGTACCTAGAATGCTTTGTGGAACATTGCTATATCTAATTGGAACAGGTATAGTTAGCTTAGTCTGATTGAAAAGGGCTTAGCTAGAATTAGTCTGATTGAAAAGGGCTAATTAAGATAGTCTAATTTGAGAGAAAAGAATTAGACGCAAACGCTACTTGATGAAGTGGCTTAATGATCATGATCGAACTTAAGAGGGAGCACCGTGAGAAGGTGTAAGGTCCCTCGACACCCTGAAAAGGTGTAACACCCTGAAAAAGGTGATGAATGAAACTATGGAATTGACGGACTTGTATTAGGGCCATAACTTCTTGAACTTAATAATTGTGCTTTCGTATATGTACAGTTAAGATTATCGATTTTAGCCTTTCATTGAAGATATCATTTTGGCTCCGTTCTTTCGGTCATCTCTCCTTAGTACCCGGAGAGATCCCGTATGAACTTACTGAGCATTGTTCGCTCACCCCTTCTCCTATTATTTTTCCCAGGTAAAGATTAAGGACCTATAAGGATTGCAAGGAAGGGCAGTCGGTGGTCAAACGAAGGGCTTAAGATAACTTTATGTTTTATGTTGAGCTAGTGGGATGTACTAGCCGTTAGAATTTAAATGTTAGTTACGCTTCCGCACTATTTTGAATTATGGTTAGATTTTACTAGCCGTTGCTTTTGAACGTTGGATTTGAATTATGTTTGACGTTTGGGATTTATTGGTTTATAAATTATTATTATTGTTTGAAAGTTCGGGTCGTTACATATCTCATCATCAAAATCAATATCAAACAAATTCAACTGGGCTATAATTGTATTACATTCATTGATAAGATTGCACCTGTAGTACCGTAGGCCTAGGTTCAACAAATGTCGCATAACCTTATCTGGCGCCGATGGATTCTATCTGACAATATCTATAACATGTCCACGGTCGTTTTGGCTTAGGTTGTGTTTGATAGCATTAAGCACTTTATGATGCTTAATACATTATAGGGTGATTTGGACGTAGTGTGTTTGGTTTGGTTCCTCCATTGAGCTTGAATTTGTCCAACATGCTCTTAATGATTGAGCATCAAAATCGTTGCTTAACCAATAAGAGCTTCACTCAACATTCGACGCCTAGCGCTCAATGTTATCAAACTCCCCCTACCTCCAAATTTCCCTACAATGTATTAAGCATCAAGTGCTTAATGCTATCAAACATAACCTTAGTTGTATTCTTCGCAATACTCTTCGACAATGAGAGCCGCACCACAATCATCGTCTTTATATCCAATAATTTCCAATCTTCGCCTTTCATGTCTGCCGACTAGCCGCCTAACGGCTGATACAAATCCTTACCGTGCAGGTACTCCTCGATTTGCATCTTCAAAACCCGAAATATGTTCCGTTAAACTTCTCGATTGGTGATTTTCTTTCCGTCCCAGCACCCTGAATCTCCCTGAATAGAAGCTCTAATACTAGTTGCTGGGAATTTTGACATGCGAACACATAAACTACCAAGAGAAAAAACCACCAATATTGTTAACCCAGTTTGTCGAAACCTTCAACTACATCCCAGGCGCTGTCAAGCCAGATGCACTATAATTTTGATTTGTGGTGTCACATGAATTTTAAAGCCGTCACTTTGATTTATAGGGGTACAATAAAATCCCTAACCTAGTCTAAGAAGAAATCGTTGACCGTTAAACTTCGGCCCTGGGGCGCCCACGGTGTGCGCCGCTCCACAGTCCTCCTAAGCATGCGCCTGTGCGCATGTTCCTCCGTTTGGCCCTCTTCCTTGCCAGCGTGCACCCCCAGACGTCCACCTACCCTCCAGTCCAGTTCCTTCTTCTTTACTTCCTTGGTTTGGCTCCACAACCCGACAGAAGTAACTAAAACAAAAATCAGTCTACCAAGACCCTAAATCCAGTAAAAAAGTCCAAATCCAAATAAAACCAGTAATAAAATGCTTAGAGTAAAGTATCCTAACCCGACACAAATCTGTCGCGAAAACCTCTAAAGGCACCCAAAGCTGAGACCATGAAGAGGCAAGATTTTAATTCGTGGAAATGAGATACTTCATCCGTCCCTTAATGAATGTCTAAATTTCAAATCAAGAGGCATTCTGAAAATCTCCACTGTTTATACAATTTAGTGGCAAATATCCATTTAGATTCTTGTAATCTTCTTTCCAAAGATTTACTTTTGCAAATATAAAGAGACTAGTGAAAAAAAAAAAAAAAAAAAAAAAAAAAAATGGTTAAAAAAAAAATCATTTAGGGAGAAAGTTTTTCCCGAAAAAGACATTCATTTTGGGACAAAAAATTCTTGAAAATGGACACTCATCTAGGGATAGAAGGAGCACCTAACATTAATAGACAAGCTGTAATGGTATCAAGAGTATTGAGTGTTACGTAATGCAAATCTGTAGACATAATTTTTTTTACTTTTAAATCACTAAAACTGAATAATATAAATATCTAAGGGCTAATAGGTTGTATTAGAATGGTTACAATGATACTGAAATACTACATGGGTCTAGGTAATGGCTGTTTTCTGTATAATATAATTATCTCAAACGAAAATCTCTAATATATTTTTAGAAATTAATTTTGCTTACACCAACAATGTCCAAGTACACATGATATTTAATCTGGAAAAAGAGTGCAATTGATATTATGACAAGAGTCCAATTTGCTACCAAAAGGGTGAATTTCATGTACCATTTGCACAACAAGACCAACGAAAGGTAAAATGAAACTTGGGGAAAAACTGAAAGTCAACAAAAAGGTATTTTCTGCGTACTGGAAACGCAGATAAGACAAGCAGAGGCCTCTGTTTTGAATTGCAATGAGTAATCTCTACACGATAATCGCCAACCTCCGTCATGAGAGAGAGAGAGAGAGAGAGAGAGAGAGAGAGAGATGGTAGATGGATACCAATGGTTCGACGAGCTTGAGTCACCCGAAAATGGCTTCAATTTAGATATCGAAATCGGTTTAAACAGAGTTCGACTACTAAACCCATCAAGAGATCCACAATTTCCGTAATCCTCTACTTCAATTTCTCTTCTACTACTACATTTTTATCTGAATCTAAAGTTAATGCTTTTGTTTGCTCGAGGGGTGAATGAAAATATGGTTTTTCACTGAGCAATGAATAATGAAATCCTTGATTTGATTCCTCTCTTCATCTCCTTCTTTATGTTAGACGTGTTAATTTTTATACCCGAAATCTTTAACTATTGTGATTTGGAGATTTCTGTTTAGATTTATTTTAATTTTTTCACCAAGTGAAATGTTGCGGAACCTAGAAACTCCTGGATCTGGCGTCAATGTCCTGCCGGTTTCATCTCATTTTCTATGTTTTTAGCAGTGACAAAAACTATTCCCTTCATGACTAACAAGCATCACATTTCAAAAGTACTACTCCTCCCTCCGTCCCAAAATGAATGTCCAAAACAAATTCAAATTTACTCTTGATCAAGAGAAAATTTGAAATTATTTGGGACATTCATTTTGGGACGGACAGATGTAGTAGATATTAACTTAGCAGAAGTCAGAAAACTTACATATTCACCGCCTCCAACAAAAACATCACGAACGCTTTCTCTAATAGTCATTCCACTTTTGGTATCAACATCAGGTTGGGGAAGACGTAACTTTGAAGGACGCTCACTTTCCCTAACTTCATCAGGATCTATAGGACAGTCAACAGATGCGTAGTCTCCCAGAACTGAAACACCTTTCACAAAGCGCTCTCCCATTAGCTCGTATGGCTTCGCAGGGAAAACATACAGGTGAACTGCAGAAGCAATGCCCATCTGTGCTGGATTAATACAAACTGTTAAGCTTAAAAACTAGTGCATGGGAACTTGAATGTCAACAAATTTTCTAGACTAGAAAGCATTAATAAGGACAAGTATAATTAACAATCCTGCTTTATATTATCAGGGAATCTTCATATTCCAGTCTCTAAAGACAAATAACTAAAATAAAAGTTAATATCCTGCTTCATATAATCAGGAATCTTCATCTTCCAGCCTCTAAAAATAAAGCACTAAAACATCTCAATTACAATGGTTTTTGTGTTGTTATATCTATACACTGAAAGTAAGTTTAGTTAAGTCTGGCATCCCTCGAAAGTTGTCAAATATAGAAAATGTAAATATTTGTCTTTTCCTGCACATTTTCATCAGCTAGGAGCAAGAATTCTACACAATTCTGGTTCATCAATTGCAACATGATGTGGAACTTGTCTGGCAATTCAAAAACAAATTGCTCTGTCGTGCAGCTTATTTCAATATCAGACATGTTTATACTTAGACCAACTCCAACCCACTTCAATTCCATCTTCATTTCTTCAAAAACCCCACTATTCACCTCTCCAACCCACTTCAAATTCTACTTCATTTTTGAAGTAGATGAATAGTGTTACTTCAAATTTGAAGTAACACTATTCATCTACTTCAAAAATGAAGTAGATGTTTCAAAGTTACAATTTGGTCCATAAAAATTTAAAAGTTGCATATTTTGTGAATTATGTAATTAAAAAATTATCATTGTGTAATCCGAATTATTTTTTATTTTTAATTTTAATCTTAAATTATTTTTAGTCTATGTTTTAATTGCGTAGAACAAGAAAAGGACATAAATATTAATTAAACAACATCATCAAATATATATAAAAATTTATATAAAATACATAATACATAAATTAAAAACATATTAATAGTACATAACAATAATAATTAAAAAAGACAGAACATTAAAACAAGCAAACTAATAAGACATAAATATAAAGTAAACAACAACAACAATAATTTAATATTCCAGCATATCGGAATATTATTCTTGAAGCTGTAGCCGACTACGATCTTTGGATATGGCATGCGTCTTTTGGTATGCCTGGAACTAATAATGATATTAATGTACTAGAATCATCGCATTTGTTTTCTAATCTCTCTCAAGGTACTGCTCCTCCTGCACATTATGTTATTCAAGGAAAAGAATATAATATGGGATATTATCTAGCTGACGGTATATATCCCAAATGATCTACCTTAGTGCAAACAATTCATGAGCCGCGTGGTCCGAAGAAACAATATTTTGCTAGGAAACGAGAGGCATGTAGGAAAGACGTGGAACGCGCATTTGGAGTCCTACAATCACGTTTTGCAATTATTGCAGGGGGCCAGCACGCTTTTGGAAGAAGGATGTATTACACGATATAATTACGGCTTGCATTATCATGCATAATATGATAATCGAGGATGAACGTAATTTGAGTGCACCAATTTCTGATGTGCTAGAAACGCCAGCTCCTATAGTTGAAACTATTGACGAAAATACTCGCTTTCAAGAATTTATTGGTCGGCATAGAAAAATTAAGGACAAAAATGCTCCACATTGAACTTCAGAAAGCTTTAATAGAACATTTATGGGAGAGATACACAAATTCAGAGGAGTAGAACATAATTATTATGTAACTTTCAATCTTGTTGGCTCATTATGTATTTGTCTATGTCATTTTTAATGCTTTACTTATGTTATTGTTTTTTCTTCATGTAATATATAAATAATAAATTTAATTATATTTAATGTTTAATTGCATATTTATTGTTTTGATTATATTAAATAATAATTTTAAAAAAAATATTATAGTTTTTCACTAATTAATTTGAAATTCTTCATTTAAAATAAAACAGAGGGTTCAATATATAAAATGACTAAAGTTTGTGTAGTGTTTGTGAAATTAAATGAGTAGTGGAATGATGATGTGGAAGAGAAAGATGCTTGGTATATTCTTTTTGAAGTCAAAATTGAAGATATGGGTTGGAGTTGAAAAAAAAAAATGAAGCAACATTTGAAGCAAAAAAAATGAAGAAATGAAGCAAAAAATGAAGAAATGGGTTGGAGATGCTCTTACATTAATGTTATGATATTGGGGCAAAAAAAAAAAAGTAAAAAGATATCAAAAGACAGGCGAAAAGTCCATCAAATCAAAACATAAGTAGGAGGCTATGGAGAGCAAGAAACCAAAGCAGCATAAAACTTGGAAACTGAATCCTTCAAGAGAGATGCAATACAAGAAACTCTATCCCAAAAAGCAAAGAGGGTAAACCAACTACTCTTCTCTAAAAAAATCCATTCCCCGGAGTCCAAACACCCCAAATTCCCAAAGCAAACAACACCTAAGAAGTTAATCCAAGGTTCCAGCAAAGCTTGAAAAAGGCGGGATTTAGCTTTTCAAATGACTAAACAAAGCGAAAAAGGGGCTTGCGTTAAAGTTTAAACCAAAGATTGAGTGATTTACATAAGAAACAAAATTAGACATCTTTATCGAGAGCAAGAACTAGGGAGATATGCACTTTGAAGAGAATATTCAACTAACTACGGACCTCCTCTGCCTACCTGTCATGTAAATTACAGAAAATATGAAATTTTTAAGAACGGCAATCAACCCTCGCTTAATGAAACTCAAGAAAAGGAATCATGTCAGCAGAAGAATAAACTTGGACCAATCAGGGAAAGGCGATATGCAAGAGAAACCTCCTCCATCCACACAAAGGACAGCACTGTCTACCAAGGACTCGTGTGAAAGTAAGACGAGGTTCTACTACTAATGACCCATTCAAATTCATGAACATTCTCTTAATCACTTTATGCCAAATAAATGCAGTTACCTGGGAAATGCCTAAGCATCTTACCCAACAAGGGAGATGTACTTTACAGACTACATCTCTTAAAGCTAAACCAGCCTCTTCTCAGGCCTTTGTTACCCGGACTCTTCGAATATGATGAAATACCCGTGTCCGACACGACACCCGGACACCTGCTTTTTCATTCGGATACGACAAGAAAAATTTGAAAGAAAAAAAGGAGTGAGTTGACTTCATTTATAAAGATTTTACAAATTTTAATGTTGTTTTACTTAATTATACAATATATCTTAGTAAAAAAGGAGTGAGTTGACTTCATTTATAAGTAAAGTATAAATAGTCTATTTATACTATTTTGATTTGTCCTGAAATAATGCTCGTATCCCGTACCCGTGTCCAAATTTAGGACGGTGTCCCAGTGTCCAAAATTATTAAGAAAATTGTATCCGACACTAGGATTCGTATCCGTGTCGGATCCCGGATACCGTGTCCAGGTAACATAGTCTCAGGCTTATCTATGACGCATTTTATCCCACAAAACTAAATGGTCCTCTTACCGCCTTTTCAGCCTTCATATGAAATGATCTTATAATATTCTCAAAAACACCAACCGAATTGCTCGAATATTAAACCATTTATCATGCATTAAAAAGTTGTTCATATGCAAAATGACGCACCTAAGGGTCATACACCTCATATTCCTGAAGCATCTGCCGCAACAATAGTAAGGATAGGTAAAACAGCAATAATGTTGGTCCTTCAATGACAACTAGCAGTACTCCCGTGCGATGCACGGCGACAACATGATTTTTTATTAATTTAAATTCATAAAAATATTAAATAATAAATATTACAACCTTTGCTTGAAAAAATATCACCCACACTCCATAAAAATGGTCTTATCAACTCAAAAATAATATATTCATAATTTTTGAGCAACAAATGAAAAAATAACAATTCAAATTTCTAAAATATATTTATTTTTGCTATTCATTTTACTCGTTCTATCTGTTCCGTTTTAAGGTTCATAATTTTCCTTTCTTTGGTTTGTTCCACTTTAAGGTTTTTACTTTACTTTATTACCTATTATTAATATGGACGGTGGGACCGACTGGTCATTCTCACGACAAAAGCTCCCTACCCACGTTCTCTCCCATAGTTTACTTTTCATACTTACAATATTGATTTTTCGTTTGTTCAAAAAAAAAAAAGATTTAATCAAAGTAAAAGGAAAAAAATACTCCCTCCGTCCCAATTTAAGATTCAAAAATTTCCCAAAATGGCGTCCCAACTTAAGAGTCAAAATCCAAAAATGAAAAGTGGGTCCTACATGTCATACTCACAACAATTATCCACTAACTATTCTCTACCCCCCACTTTCTTTCTCCTACTTAACTATCAACACTCAGAACACATCATCTTTTCCTTAATTCTTGAACCCAAATGTTTTTTGACTCTTAAGTTGAAACGGAGGAAGTATGTTATAAAGCCAACTATTAAAAAACTAACCTCCTTCCATTGTCCGATCATCACGCCCAATAGTATACTTATCTTAATGTATATATTTATTTATTTATTTTTTGAATGAATAACTGAAAGATTTAAGGAATAATTTAATTATTTTATTGCTTTTTTTTTTTAGAAAGTTGATTTCATTTAAGGAAATTGTCATCGTGTTACAAACACTACTATGTCTATTAGAGATCTATTTCCCTACCTATTAGTATCGAAAGCTTATTATGGGCCATGAAAGATAAAGGTTCTTCTCCACTTGCTCCATGTAGGAGTCGAACCTGAGACCTCTCCCCAAGGGAGGAGTCTACGCACACACCCGGATACCGCTAGACCAAGAGGCCTTTGGTATTTATTGCTATAGCTCTGTAGTAAGGAAGAGAATAATACTCTCAGGAACACAAAAATTGTGTACTCCCTTACCCAAAAAAAAGAAGATAAATCCCTCCACTTCTATTAACAATTTTTTTTTGTCTTTAAAAATTAATCTCATTTTTAATATAACATCAAAATCACTTAATTTTTAAAAAAATAATAATATAACTTTCGAATATATATATCAAATAGAACAATCTTTTCAAAACAGAGGGTTAAATTTTAAAACTATATACTCCCTCCGTCTTTTTACTATGTTTACTTTTTGCTATTTTGAATGTCCCGTTTCATTGTTTACATTCCAAATATATATATATATATATATATATATATATATATATATATATATATATAATGTATCTCATACGGACTAGTCCGTACGTACGTGGGAAAAATACACATCGTGTTACTTTATTTTACGCCAAAATAGAAATTCTTGCCCCGCCCTCACCCCTTCCTCTGCATCCAGTCTCTTCTTTCTTCAATTTCAAATCTCTCAATTGGGATTTTTCTCTTGGGATTTAGAAATAGGGATTGCTACGAAATTGGGTTCCTCCTGCCCTGGGACCTGAAAAGAAAGCGCTTCTGCATAGGATTTAGAAGCTCCCCCAAATTGGGTTTAAGGTTGTTTATAGGCTTTAGGATTAATGAAACCCTGGATTGCATAAATCAATAACGTATATACACAAGGTGTTCATATACCTACAGTTAAAATGAACCAAATCTCTATTTTAGATAAAGTCCTTACTCTACTTTTCATAGAATCCTAAGTAGAGTTATCCATTGCTATTACACGAGAGAATCCAATAGCTACTGCTCCATCTTGCAATTTCCATGTTTCGACTGAAAAATTAACAGGATAATTTCAACTCCCGTCTTTGTGTTAGGTTTAACTGCGCATTTGAAAGAGGAGGATACCCAATTTTGTAACAATGTCAATTTTGGAACCAGAATGAAAGGAAGAATGACGATTTTATAAAAACCCTCACTTTTGGCATGAGAGAGATTCGAAATTGACGAGAGAGGCAGAAGAACGCAGGGAAGGGAGGAAGATATCACGCGAGGGGAGGAGCTTTTGTTTTGCCGTAGGAAGAAATAGGCTTTTGATTTACCGTAGGAAGAAATAAACGGCTGGGTATTGGTCCGTATGTGAAACGTTCTATATATATATATATATATATATATATATATATATATATATATATATATATATATATATGTGTATATTCAATAGGACATTCTTATTATACGCACAATAACTATCATACTCACAAATCCAACCCCACTCACACATTACATCACACTTTTCATGCTCACAATACTATTAATATTAAATATTTTTCTTTAACTCTCATATGCATATGCATTGATCAAAAAGTGAATAAACTAAAAAAAGGGAAAGAGTATTATTCATAATTTTGAACATGACAATTAGTCAAAGCCACGTCTTCCTCCTATCTTTTCAGTTGGCAATAGTGGGTGGTTGCACAAACTTGATGGTGACCTTTTTTTTTTTTTGACAGAACTTGATGGTGACTTAGGTTGTGTAAAAGTTAAAGAAACATTATGTAATTTATAGTATATTATATCAATTTCAAATTAAATATTGTAAATTTACTGAATCTATTTTTGTAAGCTACTCCCCCCAATCCGACTAAGATTTTGATTTTTTTTATTTTTTTTTTTGTTTGTCCCAGACTAAGGAGATTTTGATTTTTAAAAAACAAAAAATTTGTTCATATGCAAAATGACGCACCTAAGGGTCATACACCTCATATTCCTGAAGCATCTACCGCAACAATAGTAAGGATAGGTAAAACAGCAATAATGTTGGTCCTTTCAATGACAATTACCTCAATACAAATGATGAAATCCTGAACACTTGATTTGAACTGCAACTCTTGAGCTAATGGGCTCTTGAATAAACCAAGTGAACTGAGAAGGGCAATAGCCAAACCTTGCCACCACGTCAAAAAAACAATTGATTTAAATGTCAGAAACTTGGCCAACGGTTTGATATGTGCCAACTCATCTTTTGTAATATCATAAAACTGCACTAAGCAATATAAAGCCCATGACTGACTGAAATTTAAAACAACAGCCATGTAAGGATACCTGCAAAAAAAAGAAAGGTTATCATTTGATGTTAGCTAATCTTTATTGAAGATATTCCAGTTGAATAAGACAAGAAAATTTTGTTAATGCAAAACTAAAAGAGATGCCTTCCCCAGCTCCCCAAAACATTTAAAATTAATAAGAATGATTTAAAAAATATCCAGCTTTAGTGAACACAATACACACATTATAACTCATAATAAACCATTAAATTGTTAGAATTAGAATGGAATCTTAGAAACTCAATTACATCAAACTTACATCAGGCAGCAGAATAAACTGTGAAGGCATAGATAGGCAGTGTGAGTAAGAGTGTAAGACAATGCTACTCTTTGTTGAGAGAAGTCTGTAGCACGGTGTTTGCTATTTAGATCAAGATGCTAATTAATCATGGGAAGGTGATATGGATCAGTTTTGTGACTTCCTCTAGAGATAACAAAAGCATGTTTTAGATTACAGCTTATGATTTACAGACACAAGGACGGAACCAATGGTCCAATAGTGGGCAACCCAGCCCCGAAGTCAGGCAAAGATTGACATTCTTGAAGCCTGGGACATGCTTAAGACATGATTCATTTCAATCGAGAAACAGGTGGACTGAGAACTTTGACTGTTTGCCTTCCTAGTTAACAATCCAACATTGAAGGTTATCTATATTATGTTTTCACGTCAAATGTGTCTACAAAAAAACAAAATATTCTTCTGATAGAAAAAATAGAACTTCCTTTAAAGATAGAGGAAGAAGAAGTGGATAAATATTCGCCATTAGAAACAGACACAGCTCAAACAAGCACAACATAGACAACAATAACAAAGAGCTCCCCCAGCCCCAACAAATCCCTCGTTAAATAAGGCAAAGGTAAATCCTTGAACATCCCTAGGCCCAACGAGAGGCTAGAAAAATAGCACATGCTCCTTATAGCAGATTTAATGATAAATCTCTGCTAGAAGAAATCCTTTGATTTCTTAAGTCCAGAACAAAGTAGAGCAACATGGACTACCCTAGCAAGGAACCAAGCATTAATAAGCTTGATAAACCTATGCAAGGCCATCTGTCCAGTAAGCATAAGCTTAAAATTAGTTGGTTCTGTGATGCTCAGACCCTTCAACTTTGTCAAACGTACCGGTGTCCACAGGACATGGGTTTGGATGTGGGTGTGGGTGTGGGTGTGGGTATTTTACAATACATTTGGTATAAAATCTTAACATTTTGGAGAATCCGACACTCAGATCCGTATCCATGCCAGACCACTCCTAGTCCTACCCGAGTCCTAGCATCATAGATCAAGTTTTCATCCATCGTTTTTCAGAGTGCAAGATTAATTTGTCTACTTTCTGTTGCTCTCATTTTTCTTTCTATCTTCAATTATATTACATACACATCTACCATGGACAAAGATATGGCAGAGTCAAATATGAAAAACTAACCGCAACATAGACAAATATCAAACAAGAAGTAAAGTTCTACATATTCCTTAACATCCACAAAAAGAATCATACCCGCATCCCCATTTGAAGTCACCTTCACAATATACATTAAAGCCTTCAAGAATTACTGCCAAAATAGCAGTAAAAGCCTTTATAATCATCTGCAGACAAACAAACACACTTTTCAGAATAATAGAAGCCAGAAACAGAAAAAATTGAAACAAGACCAAAACGTTTTCGGGGAAGTAAACTTACATATTGAACAATCCCAAACTTGATGACTTGGTAAACCCACTGACCAAGCCTCCATGGCTTCAAAAATAAATTGAAGGGAAAAGGATGTTTTACAGTTCCTTTTTCAGAACTGTTCTCCAATAAGGGGGCTTTCAGACTCGCACGCCCTTCCCTCCTCATGAATTCGATTGCCCTCTCCTCGCCCCCTTTCTCACAAACACGAAAAGAAGATTTCATCAGCGCAACAGAACATTTCTTAAGAAAACTTGTTTATGATAAAGCTCAGCATCCTTGTGTTTATTTGCTGGAAAACGAAGAATGATGAGGTTCAAAAAGATCCATAAGAGAGCAATAAGTTCCATGAAGTTGTCAAACAGATAATCAAATCAATTATGGTGCTCAACTTCTGCATTAAATACGGTTCCATTACATTCATAGTGAATGACCAACATTGTGTACAAAGCAGCTCGTTCAATAATTTATTGCACATCATAAGCCACATACGAGGTTCTCAAGTATGTTGTCCTATGAAATTATGAATCATAACAGTTATTTATAATACTAACATCTTCAGATTTAGAACTTGAAGATTTTCACCTGGAAGAAGGTGTGAAACCCCAAATATAAACAACAACAACAACAAAGTGGAATAAAGAACTCAGACAACCACAAGGAATCAAAAAACTTGGATGATAAGTCATAAGAAAGAATACTTTAGTCTCCAAGGCACTTGTTCATCATTTTGTGGAAATCAAAAGAGAGACATACCCAAACATGCAACAAGATATCTTCCAAAGCAATACATTGCAAAGGCTTCATAGCAGTCACGTAGTATCTCGATGTCAACACTAATTGATGGATTCACCAGCGATATAAACTGCATTTTGTAAGTTGGTGTCAGAACAAAAGGGGCCTACCTCACTACAAAAGCAACTTGTTAGTAAGGGTGTCAAAACATACTCCCCGTGCCCAATGTAACTGTTACTTGATTTCAGTAACACGCCAAAGATTATAAAACACATCGATGGCTCAACTATGCATCCACTTTTGTAAATAAGTTGCTGTCAGAACAACAGAGACCTACCTCACCACAAAAGCAACTTACTAGTAAGGGTGTCAAAACATACTCCCAGTGCTCCAATATAAATGTTACTTGTTTCCAGTAACGCGTCACATATTGTAAATTTTAAAACGCATCGACGGCGCATCTATGCACCCACTTTGAAAATAATTTTACGAAAAACAATTTGATGGAGACTATATGAATTATTGTCAAGAAGCATTTAACTACTATATGTATTCTTGAAGTATCTAAAATCTGTGCCACACGAATCAAATTAAGTCGGCACTTGTTTGGGGACAGAGGAAGTCTGTAGAAAAGAATATTAGTCTCACGAGTATGTGTAGACAGTTGCAGATAGTTCATAACTGTTAGACGTGAAAAACAATGCATACATACAGTTACTGGTTACCACATCAACCAATGACTTTGACATCTTATAATATTTTGGAAGGTCATGTACTTGTTAAGAATTTAATGTCTCTAGAGATCTGAAAAGATTAAAAATTACAATACATTAATACTTAAAGCTAGATTATGAGTGGTCTTGGCTTAAAAACTGATGCGAGGAAAGACCATTCACTAATCCCCCTTACACAGAAAATGGACGAAAAAAATACTAGTATATTACTTTTCCATTTACCATTATTTCCTGAAGAATGTAAACGGTGATCCAACTCAAGCTTCAAAATTATTCTACCAAGCATAAGAGAGGCAACCACATTAGAGGTGCTATTGTCTCCTTTCTTTCGGCCTCCGGACCCAAGTTGAGTTTTGCAACTTCAAAAAAAGTTTCAGTTGGACCCACAGAATTAAATTAACGTTGTATTTGTCCAAGGGATTTAACAACAAATTGGAAAAGCTTTTCGGGCAGAAACTATGGTGCTTATGGTAGTGAAACTAAAGCCTTAAAATAATTTGATCTTTCAAGTGTTTTGAGTGTCGAAATTATAAGCAAATGAGAGACCATGTAGTGACTAAATGACAATTTCATAGTATGCATGTGCAAGAAAGAGTGAGACTCCAGCCCTAAAGCAGTTCTTCATTGGAGAGAGAGACCCGACGGGAGCGAAAGACCTATGACGTCCGCGGCGAGCTCAATTATTGTCACTTGCCAAAACATTCTTTATTTGTCACTTGTCCACTTTAATTTTCTTATGACTTTAAATTAGCATGAATGACTGTTTATTTTTTGTTTGAAGGTTTAGTTGATGTTGAAATATATGTCAACCATTACTTATTTATTTTTAGTATTATCCCCATACTATCTCTTTTCTCACCTAATTTGTCAGCCTTTATGATTGCCTTAGGTACCTCCCCCCCCCCCCTTTTTGCTTCATGCCATTACACTCTGAGTGGATCATACATTTCCCGGGAGAACATTAAAGAGCGATTTTTCCATCATAACGAGTGGAATACGATCTCTCACGACTCAATTTATAACGAAAGCCCATCGAAGTTCATCTACACAACATTCCTGGTTGTTAATGGCTGTCACAAAGTATCAGGTTGGCGAAGTTGTGTCCAGTTTTGGAAAGATGTATAGGTTAGTGACACCCCTCTTACGAATGTTCTCCTTTGTTCTCATTGTCTCTTGGCTCTTTATTTGACCCATATCGGTCACTTTTCCAATGTTCACTCCTATAATCTGAATACAATGAGGTCCTGCATCATATGAATGTGTTATTCTAAGTGTGATTTCTTCAATGAGAGAACACTTGTGTTCGGACTTCGGAGGGATTAGGAGTTTACTCCTTGGTTCTTTCATTCTCCTATTCAATCCCTTTTTCTGTCTCTTTTGTTTGATAACTACCATTCCCTTTAACATACGATCTTTTACTTGGTGTACAGTTCTCATTAACTGAACATGTGTAACTTGTTACAAAAAGTAGACCTTACAAGATGTTATCCCCGAATTGGTGTATGTTGTCGGATATTTGTGGGCTGGTTGGTGAGGCAGTGGGTAAGTTCCAAATCAGTAGTTTTCTTCCTCCACATTTCCATTTATTATTTATTTTATTTGTTATTGTTGTTGTATACTTGCTAGAGGCTTTGCGCCGGATGTGACGATGCTTCGAAAATGAGGTATGTTTGCTGTCTTTCGTGCTGCTGGACGAAGTTGCACTACAGTACTGTCAATAATTTAACAACACTGGACAGCACTTCTTTTCCATTTGCTTTTCTAGTACTCCCTCTATCCCAAATTGATAGTCCTCTTTGACTTTTCAAACATTTTAAGGTTACATTGTATGTTTTGAAAATTCAGTGATTTTGAGGCCTTAATTTTGAAAATGAGACTAATTTTCTGGGACAAACAAAAAGGCAAAATAAGACTATCATTTTGGGACAAAGGAAGTACTCCCTCCGTCCCACCCGAAATAGGATTTTGGTAAACTTGACTTTATTTTGACCAAGTCTTTTGAAGAAAACATAATAATTCAAATAAAAATATAAAAATTGTTATTGTATCACAATTAATAATACTCTCAATAACAATTTTTTTATTTACATTAGGATAATTATTTCTTATTTAAATTACATGGTCAAAGTATAAAAAAAATCTACAAAAATCCTATTTCGGGCGGGACAGAGGAAGTATGTATTTATTTTCTTTGAAATTCCAGACTTCCTGTTCATCCTTTTATATAATCCTTCATTGATAAAATATTGTTCATTTTCATCTTAAAATACAGGGGGACCATGAACATAGAAACCCCTAACCTCGCTCAAATGGACAAAACGGTACCAACCTCAAATTGTGAGTCCAAAAACCATTGTCCTCCAGCTAAAATTCATTATTAGGTTATTAACAAGCATAAAGGAAGAACTTAACTCATGACATCATATCATCATGTTTAATTAAGGAGGGTTATGCTCAAGTGGCATTGGCGGCTTTCAACTACTTGCTACTTTTTCTTTCTTGCTTTCTTGCCTTTATGGCAGAGAGCTCATTCTGCTTTTGCACGTCCTTTCTATCTAACAAATTCGAAACCAACAACAAAGAAAATTAGCCACACGCTATCAACTGATGATCACCATATATCTATGGTGTTCCTGCTGTCCCATTATGCTAATGAAAACTTTTCCATGGGTAAGGGAAACATGCCTCTTCATTAGGAAATGGGGAAATTGACACAAAGTTTAAAGAGAAGTGTGCCTCTTCGCTTGCGAAGGAGGGGTCACATAAAAAGCTATGTGCATCATTCTATCATTTTTTAAATTTATTTTACTTTATCATTTTTTTATTTTGCATTCGAAAATAAATTTTAAACCAATACAACCAAATCCCACCCTTAAGACCCTCTCACCACAACAAAAATTTCAATCTTTTCAATTTTCTAACTTAAGACAGGTAATAAGACTTACTGATTCAACTGCATAGCACGGTGCCATCAGTATAATTGCCATCAAAAACTTCTGCTCCTGTTACCAAATCCCAATTAAGAAAAAATAAAATTGAACTCCAAATCAAAACCAAATACAAAAACAAAATCAAACTTAACAAATTCAATAATATGTGTCTCAGCCTACACATGTCTATGTGTGCAATCAAACAAAAAAAACTCCATCATAATTCATATGTGTGCGTGTGAAAGGATAGAGAAGGACCTCAGGATTCTTGTAGGTGGAGAGGTGCTCGAAAATGAGGTAGATAGAGAGGGTGACACTGACAAAAACAAAGGCGCCGGCAATTAAACTTGTCCATGCCGTCGATGAGTTTTGAACGGAATTCACCACATTCACAAACCCTTCTATTATCTTCTGCATCCAGCTGGTTTTTAGGGTTTGTTTCCACGATCATACACCGAATTTCCCTTTTCCAGTTGCGCCAAATCACAAGTACTTTCTCGGATTATGAGAAGAGACGATTTCACTGAGCCGGCGAGGATTTTTTTTCCGGCGACCGTGGACTGGTGGGGTGGAAATTTTGATCAGTTTAATTGGTTGTGGGGAGTGGGGGAGGGGAGACTTGATGAGGGAATATTATTATGGAATCATTATGTTTCAGTCAAATGACTCAAATTGGATGTTTTTGAACTTCTTACACTTTTCCCCTTCTTGAATTTTTATTTTTCTGAAAGGACCCCAGTAATTATCCCATTTGCATTATCACCACTTGTGCATTGTGATTATCTGGATCTTATGCCCAAATACATACTCCTCTTCTTCTACCCCATTTCAAACTACAAAATACTCTCTCTGTCCCCAAAAAATAGTACAGTAACTTTAACCAAACATTAGTGTCAATTTAATGATGACAATGAAATTTTAAAAATTATTATTGATAAATCACTTAATGATTTATCAATTACAAATTTTAGAATGTCACTAAAATGATTAGATTATCACTAATGATTGGTCAAAGTTTATTTTTGTTGACTATAAAAAATCAAAATGAGACTATCTTTCTGAGACAGAGGGAGTGTACCATTTTTAGTATTCCACTTTAAAATTTCAAAGGACTACAATAGAAAGGGAGCCTGAGATAGGACATCTAGTTCATTTTTGAGCCACCGCTTATGCTTTTAAAGAACATAAGAAAACTTATGTGTAGTTGATTTTAACTAGAGACTAGTAGGTAACCCGTGCTCTGCACGGGAATCTATTCCGTTAATGTTTTTTGTGTTTCCTTTTTTGATGTTGTTAATTGATAAATTAACATAATAATTTTATTTAAAAATATATGTATATTTTAAATTAATCAAAATATTTTCATAGCTTTGGTTGTAGATAGTTGTAATAAATATATTTTTTAATTAATTTAGAAGTACATTTAAGTCTGTTGTATGAATATTTTAAAAAACCTAATGGTATTAATAGTAATAGTTAATATATATAGTACTACCTCTGTCCCTAAATGAGTGTCCAAATTTCATTTTAAGGGACACTGAAAATCTCAACTTTTTGAACAATTTGGTAACAATGATTCATATATAATCTTATAATCTCCTTTCCCAACCTTTAGTTTTGCACATATAAAAAAACCGGTGAAAAAAATTTCGAAAAAAAACGTTTTGGGGGAAAGTTATGTTAAAAAAAGACACTCATTTAGGGACAAAGATTTCTTGAAAATGGACACTCATTTAGGGACAGAGGGAGTAACTATTATGATTAAATAATATAATTAATAGTAATAGTTAATATATATTGTAACAATAATAATTAACTAATACTATTAATAATAATAATTAACTTATATAGTAACTATTATAGTTAACAATTATATTTAACTATTATAATTAACTAATACTATTAATAGTATTAGTTAGTTATAATAGTTAAATATTACTCCCTCCGTCCCGGAGTAAGAGTCATATCTCCCATTTACACAGAAATTAAGAAATGATGGAAGTAAAGTAAATGTTGTGAGTGTAAAAATAAATTAGGAGAGAGAATGAGTGGGAGTGAATAATAAGTTGATTGATTTTGTGAGTATAAAAGTAAAGTATGAGAGAGAATGACTGAGATGAATTGTAAATATTCTTTGTCATTTTAGGAAAAAGACTTTTACTCTGTGACGTACCAAAATAGAAAGTAGTACTCTTACTCTGGAACGTAGGTAGTAATAGTTAACTATTACTATTATAAGTATTAGTTACTATAGTAGTTAACTATATTAATTACCTATTATAGTACCTATTACTATTATAAGTATTAGTTAGTATAGTAGTTAACTATAATATTTACTTATTATAGTAACTATTACTATTATAAGTATATAGTTAACTATTATTATAGTTACTTATTATAGTAACTATTACTATTATAAGTATTAGTTACTATAGTAGTTAACTATATTAGTTACCTATTATAGTAACTATTACTATTATAAGTATTAGTTACTATAGTAGTTAACTATAATAGTTACTTATTATAGTAACTATTACTATTATAAGTATTAGTTACTATAGTAGTTAACTATATTAGTTACCTATTATAGTAACTATTACTATTATAAGTATTAGTTAATTATAGTATTTAACTATAATAGTTACCCTATATAGTAACTAATACTATTAGCTAATACTATTAGCTAAGAAAAAGAATTTGAAAAGTCTCTTATTTATAAGAGTGGTAATGATGTGGCAACACCAAATGCAACATTTCTCTAAGACTTGTCTATGTGGCAATACTATGGCTCTCCTCACCACTTTAATATACATATATATATTATATATATATATATATATATTTATATATATATATGTATACATGTATACATATATATGTACATATATATGTATACATATATACATATATATATATGTATATATGTATACATATATGTATATATATATTGTATGTATACATATATATATGTACATATATATGTATACATGTATACATATATATGTACATATATATGTATACATATATATGTACATATATATGTATATATGTACATATATATGTATACATATATGTATATATATGTATACATGTATACATATATATATGTACATATATATGTATACATATATATTACATATATATGTATACATATATATGTATACATATATGTGTATATATGTATACATATATGTATATATATATGTATACATATATGTATACAAATATATGTATACATATATATATGTATATATATGTACATATATATGTATACATATATATGTACATATATATGTACATATATATATGTATACATGTATACATATATATACATATATGTATACATATTATGTATACATATATATGTATAAATTATACATATATATATGTATACATATATATATGTATACATATATGTATACATATATATGTACATATCTATGTATACATATATGTACATATAAGTATATATAATTATATATATACATATATATTGTATATATATATATATATATATATACGTATAGACTTGTTTTACTCCGAACCACTTTAAATCTCTTGTGTTTGTTTTCTTTACTCTTACATACTCACACACATTACTTGTCTATTCATTTATCTTATCCTTCAGTTATTTTATTCTTTCCACGCTTTATTTCCGCTGAAACTCACTTTTACTTTCTGTACTTAAAGATAGTCGACCTCTTTATTACTAAATTATCTCTCTACTTAGTGCATTATTTAGATCAAGACCTTTCACAAAATTCTTCAACCCTTTCTTCAAACTAGGTATGATTTCTACCTTTCTTCTCTAAGCTCTCTATCAATTTAAACTATTGTTTTTTTTTTTTTTTTTTTTTTTTTTTTATGTATGCGGTTCCCTTCAAAAGGGAGGTTGTCAAAGATCACTTCACTCATTGAACGTGATCGATACATCTTCCTAAACACTCCAATCCCCCTTCAACCCCCTCAAGAAATAAAATAATAAGGTCGGGCGAGACGTATGCTTAACACTTCTCGTTTTGTAATCTAACCCCGAATCCATCTTCTTCAAATCTCTAGTTAAAATCAATTAGACATTCTTCAAATTTATCTATCTATCTATATATATATATATATATATACTATATATACGTATATATACGTATATATATACGTATATATATACGTATATACGTATATATACGTATATATATAATACGTATATAGACAAGTAATGTGTGTGAGTATGTAAGAGTAAAGAAAACAAACACAAGAGATTTAAAGTGGTTCGGAGTAAAACAAGTCTCGTGCATCCACCCATCACTGTCCTCAACAATTACGATAGCAATTCACTACTATACTTCTTCAAGTAACTACAAGAATGTTTAGGAAAATTTCCTTAAAATTTTCCAACATAATTAGCCTCACTAACTAAGTTGTGCTTGTTGCAAAGCACTGAAAAGAAAAGAAACAAATGTGAAGGGTGATTTCTTTTAGTAAATCTAAACAATAGCTTGATGAGATCTAAATGAAGATTGACGTTTGCACAAATGGAAAGATTGAGTTTGCAGAAAGCGTATTTTGGTTTTGAATTGCTTAAAAGCTTATGTATTTGCACGCAAGAGAAGAGGTGGTTTGTTGAGTGCTGAGATGATGCTTTTATAGGTCTTCATAATGTATTTGTTGTTTTCCAATGGTCTTGAAGGCTTTGGGCAATGTGAATTTTTCCCCATCTATCTTTGACTAATGAATGGTACATGTATACAGTACAAGTGTGTCAATTTGACCTTGACTGAGTGCTTAGTTGGCATGAGATGTCCTTTAGTTGAGGTCTTCTATCTTTGGGTGAGGTTCACGATCTTGAATGTTATGAACATGACTAAGATAGTGGACCCTTATACTTGTAAATTTCTTTAAATGTTATGATCTATTCTTTTATTTGTTTGAGTATTGAGAACTAGTTTTAGTTGGATATTTTGAGTGTTATGCTTAGATGAGAGTCTAATCTTAATTTTTCTTAATTCTTTGTCAAAACTTTTTGTTTAGAAACTTAAGTTCTAACAATTTGCTTATAGTATAAGTGTTTGTAAGATGTTATTTCAATGTCATTTCAAAGATAGCCTAAATGATCCTTATATAGATGGAGAGATGTTTTTTTTCGTCAACGAAGGGGCTTCCCTAAATCAATCCAATTAGAAATGGGGGTTACAAATTAAAAATGGCATAAAATATGAAGGGAAATCAATTTTACTGAAGGTCAAAGCTGCAGGCCTTTTGCCTACAGCCTCAAAGTCGTGCGGGTCTAGAAGGCATGTGGAAGACGTGATATAGAAAAAAAATGTCACCAAGGTTGATTCTTTTATTCAATTAAGTTCAAAACCAACAGACTCAGATAGGAACTTAACGAACACATAACAAAGATCAACAAAAGAAGTAAACGAAGAATGTGTATGTGATCAAGATGTGAGAGGTTCAAGGCGTAGTGTTTACAAAAGCAATCTGTATACATAAATCTGATGTTCATCTCAACTGATGTTTTTTACAAGTAACTACATCGCATGTCAAAGCACTTCAACTAATATTGCTTTTCAAGCATAAATATCAAGGGACTGAACATGACCCGCTGTATGAGATTTATATCATGGTCTATGTCGTATGTAAATCTCATAATAGTTATGTCACCAAGGTTGATTCTTTTATTCAATTAAGTTCAAAACCAACAGACTCAGATAGGAACTTAACGAACACATAACAAAGATCAACAAAAGAAGTAAATGAAGAATGTGTATGTGATCAAGATGTGAGAGGTTCAAGGCGTAGTGTTTACAAAAGCAATCTGTATACATAAATTTGATGTTCATCTCAACTGATGTTTTTTACAAGTAACTACATCGCATGTCAAAGCACTTCAACTAATATTGCTTTTCAAGCATAAATATCAAGGGACTGGACATGACCCGCTGTATGAGATTTATATCATGGTCTATGTCGTGTGTAAATCTCATAATAGTTATGTCATTTGAATCCTTAGACATGAAGTTATTATAGTCTTCCACTTATGAACTTATGTTGACATATTCAAACGCTACCTTTAACCAGGGTAGTTATAAAGGGTATTGTTGGGTATGCTTATCTCTTAACCCTCCTAATTATGTTAGAATTGATTGATACCATCACCTAAGAGTATTTTATGGACTTTAGGACCCTATGTAAGAAGTTTTATGACTTCAATTTTTAGCTTAGTCCATTTTATAGTATAGGCTTAGAATATAGGACTTGGAGCGAAAAGGAATGAAGAACTAAGCAAGACTGTGGTCTCTGCACAGGACTTCTTTGCGCAGGACACCACTACGCAGGTCTCTCCTGCACAGCATTCTACCTTGCTCAGTTTTTGATTCATTTAGATCACCTAACTTGGAAAACGCTTAGAAGATGCACGCTTATTAAAGTGTTGAGGTGTGCAGAAACGACAAATTTGCACACTCAACATATCCAACGATGGAGATGCGCTCAGATGAAATAATTCAAATAAAGACAGCTGTCAACCTTCTAGAAGAAGCTTTTGAATTTAGTCTTCATGCTCAGTCTCCAATGGCTCAAAGATCCCTGCGCACCAATCATATTGTGCCAGGTCATCAACCTTGATCAGAGCCCCAACGGCTATAAAGGACATCTGCGCACCAATCATATAGTGCCAGCTCATCGTCCTTGCTCAGAGCACTAACGGCTAGTTTTAAGCTCTCTGCTATAAATAGCCTGCTCATCTTCATTTCCAAGTTGCTAGAGTTTGTGCATTTATAAGTGTCCTTGAAGTTAAGAAGATTGCTGCTCATAATTCCAGATTCAAGAACAACCTTCAAACCTTCATACCTTCAAACTCCTGCCCAGATCCTAAGCCTTATATCACCAGAATTCTTCGTGCTCTTCATCTCAGATTCATAGAGCCTAGAAATTCTGTCACACACACACACCTCTTGAAGCTTCGATCATTTAGATCTTTCTTCTCGAGAAACACCGGTTTAGTCTAGGATTTGCACTTCATAAATTAGATTTTGATTTGAGTTTTGATTCTTTGTAATCTTGTAAAAACTCCTCGCATCAATATAAATCTCATTAGAAAATCCAAGACTAACCATCTTGGTAGAGGACGTAGATCTTTCATCGATCGAACCTCTCCAAATAGCTTGTTCATTATTCTTGCTATTTGTTTCCTGCTTAGTTATTTCTGAATTATTGCTGTGTTTGATCTTACCAGATTACTGCTATTGCTGATGTGTTTGTTATTGCTTATTGCCTTAGAATCCTTTTTAACCAACACTTTAAGCCAAACTTATCGCGTGCGTTTTTATATCTGCGCAGCCTTTTCCTGCGCAGTAGCTGCTTAAATTTCCACTGTGCATTTCACACTCTCTCTGCGCGCTATACTTAGCTTATTTGAGAACTGTGCGCATAAGCCATTGATTTGCAAAAGGGTTTGAAAAGAATTATAAAAACGCTATTCACCCCCCCCCCCCCCCTCTAGCATTTTTCATACCCTTGTTGCCCCTTTGGGACCAATAAGTGGTATCAGAGCAAACACCTTCATAAAACTTGTTTTGTTTTTCAAGCTTAACAGCTTGGGTGCCGATTCAAGATGGATTCAAAATCTTGGGCAATGGCTAACTATTCACATGTTCTAGTGCTGAATGAAGATCACTTTGAAATCTGGAAGCACTGCATGCTCACTCATTTTTCTTCTATCGACGAGATCCTCCACTACATCATTCTTGAAGGACCATGCATCCCAATGAAGGCTAATCCAGATGCTGCTACCAACAAGGAAAATCCTACAATCAAGAAGACCAAAGAGGAATGGAACGATGAAGAAAAGAAATGGGTTGGCTATGATGGAAGAGCACGAAACATCATTCTTAGCACGCTAGACCTCTCCACGCACAATCAAATTGTGAGCGGTGGAACTGCAAAGGAACTATAGGATGCTATTGAAGGATATATGAATGGAGACAAAGTAAGCAAGGAAAACAAAAGATTTGTGGTGCAAAGAAAATTCAACTGATTCATGAGAAAAGATGGTGAAACCTTGAGACAAACTTATGATCGCTTTTGTGCTGTTGTAAACTCTTGTAAATCTTTTGGAACTACTTTCACTAATAAAGAAGTCAATTCTCAATTCTCAGATGCGCTAGGTTCCAGATATGTGCACAAGGCAAGTCATCTGGAAGATTCTGGATTTTTAGATACTTGGCCTCTGCGCAGCTTATACGCTAACTTAAAAGTGTATGAGCTAAAACTTGATCGAATTGATGAAACTGAAGGCAAAGGAAACTTGTTTCCTATGTTGCGCAAAAGGAACCTGCGCCTGCTCGAACCTCAGACAAAGTCTCTACTTCCTCTTTACTTGAAATGGATGATGATGATTTCGCTATGTTTGTTAAGCGATTCCAAAAATTCAGGAAATTCTCTAAACCTGGATCCTCGAGCAAACCACCTGCTAAGTTTTCTCGAGGCAGAGACTCAAAGAAAGATGACTTGGTTTGCTACAACTGTAGAAAGCCTGGTTATTTCGCATCAAAATGCCTGTTGGTCCCAAAGGGCAACAAGGGTATGAAAAATAGCTAGAGGGGGGTGAATAGCTGTTTTAAAATTCTTTTCGTACCCTTGATAAACTCAATTGCAAATGCGCACTTTATCAAGTAAGCGTTATGATATGCTCCTAAGTGAGTGAGTGAAATGCACAGCGGAATTTAGTTATGTAAATAGGCGCAAAGTATGATAAAGGGGGCGCACACACACTCTAATTATTTTGGCTCAAAGTGGGTGAAATAAGAAACTAAGGCAAATGATATAACAACACAACACAATTCAATCAATCAATCTACAATAAATAAACAAGCAAGTAGTTAGATATGATATGAACTTGTAAGGAAATACCAAGATATGAACAAGAGCTATTTGTTGGGTTTCGATGTAACATGCGCAGCGGAATTTAGCATTTAAAATTTTGAAAACCAAAGCCATGGATCCGTTCATACGATTAAGTCAAATACGACATAAGAATAAGGAATAAACTAACCCTTGATGGCTATGAATATCTAGCTTTTGAACTTGGTGGAGATTTTGAAACTTGATCAAGAACGCGACCTTGAAGATGATGAGCTTCACCCTCTAGCGGTATCCACACCACGAACGAATATCAAGCAACTTCTTGATCTTGGTTGCTAGACCAAATGTGAAACACACTTCACAATTGCAAGAACTATATTGAATTTATTTTGTGTATTATTTTGTCTTCAACCAAGAATGTCTTAGAACAAAATAAACCCTCTCTCAAACTCTTTGAGACTCACAAAATCATTGGCCTTGAGTGCTGGCCGAATTTGGTCTTTTATACACAAGTATGACCTATTCCAAATAGGAAACTTGTGTCAAAATCCTTCCAAAATTCGTTTCCAAATCAAATTAGGAATCTGCCACCCGACAGCACTGTGCGGCCGCCCAAAATCATCTGTGCGGTCGCACAACTATCTGAAGCAAAACTGGTACAAAACTGAGATAGTTGTGGCGGCCGCCCAGTCCATACTGTGCGGTCGCACACTTCTCAGAATGTCCAGAATTTCCAAAATTCTAATTTAGTCCTTTTAAAGATCCGTTCTAATGTGTGTGACCCTCTAGGATTATACTAAGTTGGCAATGAGCTCAAACATGATCCCATAAGATATGATTAGGTTCTAGCAAACCGTCATACCTACCCAAATAGTATAACTAGATACAAGTTCGCATTCCTTTAG
This sequence comes from Campanula takesimana, assembly GCA_026119855.1. Classification (NCBI taxonomy): domain Eukaryota; kingdom Viridiplantae; phylum Streptophyta; class Magnoliopsida; order Asterales; family Campanulaceae; genus Campanula; species Campanula takesimana. The sequence continues at coordinate 91,760 of JAOWBW010002327.1, forward strand.
AATATGTCATAATCCTTTTGTCCACGATATCATTGAACATAAGTCATGGTCAAAGAGTCAACTTGTTTTGTTCAATACTTTCTCGATTCCGAATATGTTGATAATTCAAATGCTATTGATCCAATCAATCCATTTGAGTCTGGCCGAACATTTCACCAACATCATTCCTTCGAGGGGCCCAAGCTTGACATCTCTCCGTGGAGGACAAATCCATTTAGCTTATTATTCTTCCAACGGGATTCCGATTATGCCAATCATACCCTTTATAACTACTCGGTTAAAAGTAGCGTTTGAATATGTCAAACATAATGTTCATCAAGTGGAAGACTATAATAACTTCATGTCTAAGGATTCAAATGACATAACTAATATGAGATATATATGTACGACATAGACCATGACATAAATCTCATAGAGCGGGTCATGTCCAGTACCTTGTTCCAAACAAGTACCCATAAATCTAACATGATCATCCCATGACCATTTAGCCTTTATACTAGTGCTTAACAAGTACTAGGGACGGGGATTATTATAAGTAAACATGAACAACAATAATAATCAAAACATCTCTTTATTGATATGAAATAAATGATAACAATTACAACGTTTATTAAACGTGCCTAGGGCACCACTACCAACAATCTCCCACTTGCCTTAGGCCCAATCTCCCATGTATCTAATACCCATGGACCTAACATGACCATCATGTTTAGCTTGTGGAAGTCCCTTTGTTAGCGGGTCCGCAACATTGTCATCAGTAGGTACTCTGCATATATTTACGTCTCCCCTATCAACGATCTCTCGAATGATATGAAAACGCCTAAGTATGTGTTTGGATTTTTGATGTGCTCTTGGTTCCTTTGCTTGAGCAATAGCACCATTATTATCGCAATAAAGGTCTATTGGATTAGCAATACTAGGAACCACTTCAAGTTCAGTTATGAACTTCTTAATCCAAACAGCTTCTTTTGCAGCATCCGATGCAGCAATATACTCAGCTTCTGTTGTAGAATCAGCGTTGTACTTTGCTTGGAACTCTTTCAGCTTACAGCTCCACCATTTAACATAAACACAAAACCCGATTGCGATCGGCTATCATCTTTGTCGGTTTGGAAGCTTGCATCCGTGTAAGCATTTACAACGAGATCATCTTCCATTCCTCCATAGACCAAAAACGAGTCTTTAGTTCTTCTCAAGTACTTAAGAATCGCTTTAACAGCTATCCAGTGATTTTCGCCAGGGTCGGATTGGTATCTACTTGTCATGCTCAAAGCATAAGATACATCCGGCCTAGTACAAATCATGGCATGCATGATGGACCCAATTGCCGAAGCATATGGAACATCATTCATTTTCTCACGCTCATCTTTGTCTTAGGACATTAAGTCTTGCTTAGAGAAACTCCATGTAACACGGGCAAGGTTCCTCTCTTAGAATTTTCCATACGGAATCTTCTAATGACCTTGTCAATGTATGTACTTTGGCTTAAACCAAGTAGCCTCCTTGATCTATCTCTATAGATCTTAATGCCAAGAATATATGCGGCTTCACCCATATCTTTCATTGCGAAGCACTTTCCTAACCAAGTCTTCACAGACTGAAGTGTAGGAATGTCGTTTCCAATGAGCAATATGTCATCCACATATAAAATAAGGAATAGCACTATGCTCCCACTAATCTTCTTGTAAACACAAGGCTCATCTTCGTTCTTGATGAAACCAAACTCTTTGACCGATTCATCAAAACGGAGATTCCAACTCCTGGAAGCTTGCTTCAATCCATAGATGGATCTCTGCAATTTGCATACCTTAGAATCTTGTTCAAAACCTTCTGGTTGTGTCATATACACATCCTCTTTTAGTTTCCATTTCAGGAAAGCGGTTTTGACGTCCATCTGCCATATTTCATAGTCATGATTGCGGCAATGCGCAATGAAAAATTCTTATAGACTTGATCATTGCTACGGGTGAAAAGTCTCATCATAGTCAATACCATGAACTTGCCTATAACCCTTCGCTACAAGCCTAGCTTTTGTAAGTATGCACCTTCCCATCCATGTCAGTCTTCTTCTTGAAGACCCATTTGCATCCTATGGTTTTTACACCTTCGGGCGCATCAATCAAATTCCAAACTTGATTGTCTTGCATGGATTGCAATTCGGATTCCATGGCTCCAAGCCACTTGTCCGAATCAGGAGAGACATCGCCTCTTGGTAGGTTGACGGTTCATCATTCTCAATGATTTCTACCTCATTACTATCCGTTACGAAAATCCATATCTCTCGGCTCGGATCGTAACCTACTAGATCTGGCGAATTACTTGTGTACTTTGAACAGTTTCCACAACTCCTTGTGGTTCTTGTTCCCGTTCCACTATTGGTTCAATGTCATTTTCTGGGTCTCGAATTTCTCAAGATTTATTTTACTCCCACTGACTTCTTTAGAGAGAAACTGTTCCTCTAGAAAGACACC
>JAOWBW010002328.1:0-34209 GCA_026119855.1 Campanula takesimana
GACCAGTGTCAGTTTGGAACCAATGCATTCTGTCAAGTTTTTTTATAAAATAAAAAAAGGTTGTATACTTCAAATTAAAAAAAGTACTCTGTCTGTCTCAAAATAAATATCTAACTTTCTATTTCCGTTTGTCGCAAAATAAATGTTGTGTTACTAAAAATAGGGTATGTAGTTCGATGATCTTCTTATACTGCTTATTTAATAAGCGCAAGCATTACAAATGCCATAAGAGGTATCACTCTATTTATATGAATAGATTACCAATCAAGGAAACATAACTAAACGCTTAAAAATATTGAATTATCAAATATGACATTTATTCTGATACAGATAGAGTACATGCATGTTTTGGTAGTTCAACTTTTCTCATCGAATAGATATCCAATCAAAGATTGTCAAGTGTGTTTTTTAACAAAAAAAATAGTGTTTTTTTTTTTTTTTAACCCTAGGTGCCTAGCATTGCTCCTACTACAATCTTTCTCATTTTGAAATGTACTCCTCTTATATATCCAATTAATGAGTGTCAACTGTAATTTTTTTTTAACAAAAACTAAGTGATTTGTTTTAACCCTTCCTCTTTCTACAATTTTTCTCATTTTGAAATGTACTCCTCCGGCTCGAATGAATTTTCAAATAATAGGTTTTAAAAAAAATATATACCAAAACAACAACCCTAAAAACTTATATACCAAGCTAACACTTTTTTGTAAAATCGGAAGTGGGGGTTCCGGTTTTAATGTTGAATCCGGAAGTCCCACTTCCGGAATTGACCTTTTTTTTTTTTTTCCGTGAAATCTGGCATTTTTTTTTGTTTGAATCCGGAACTGGTATTTCCGGTTTTGTATTTTTTTTAATTTTTTTTGGAAAAAACAAAAAACATTAAAACCCACCCACCCACCGAAAGTTGTTTGGCGTTACTTTAAATCCGGAACTCCCAATTCCGGTTTTGTATTTTTATTTTTTCCCGAAATCTGGATTTTTAAAATTATTTAGAAACCCACCCACCCACCTTCAGTGCAAGAAAAGAGAAAGGGAGAAGGCATAGGGGAAAAAAAAAAGAAAGAAAAGAAGAAAAGAAAGAGAAAGAAGAAGAGGAAGAGGAAGAAGGAGGAAAATCTTCTTAAAAAATTGTAAGTTTTTTTTAATTATTTTTATATTTTTATATTTTAAAACCGGCAGTCCGAATTCCGGAATTTTCAATTCTAATATGATAATTATTTTTTTAAGTAAAATAAAATCAAAATTTCTTTATCACCAAAATCTTGATTTTTTCATGATTTTAAAGGGTGTTTTTGATATACTTCGACTAGGATTTGACGAAAAGTGTTAAAACAAATTTTGTTGTACTCTGTATGATCTTTCTATAGGAAGTTTATTTGGTTAATTTGGACTTAAATTGAATGAGTTATGGTTGGTCAAAATTGAGTATTTAATCAAAATCTTGATTTTTAAGGCTGTTTTTTTTTATAATTAGACTAGGATCTGGCGAAAACTGTTAAAACAAATTTTGTTGTACTCTGTATGATCTTTCTATAGGCAGTTTATTTGGTTAATTTGAACTTATATTGAATGAGTTATGGTTGGTCAAAATTGAGTATTTAATCAAAATCTTGATTTTTTCATGATTTTGAAGGCTGTTTTTGATATATTTAGACTAGGATTTGGCGAAAAGTGTTAAAACAAATTTTGTTGTACTCTGTATGATCTTTTTATAGGATGTTTATTTGGTTAATTTGGACTTAAACTGAATGAGTTATGGTTGGTCAAAGTTGAGTATTTAATCAAAATCTTGATTTTTTTTTCATGATTTTGAAGGCTGTTTTGATATACTTAGACTAGGATTTGGCAAAAAGTGTTAAAACAAATTTTTTTGTACTCTGTATGATCTTTCTATAGGAAGTTTATTTGGTTAATTTGGACTTAAATTGAATGAGTTATGGTTGGTCAAAGTTGAGTATTTAATCAAAATCTTGTTTAACTTGGTCCTAAATTCTCTGTTTTAGATGAATCAATACGCAGCGCAGTCTTTTGCTGATCCAGGGCCGATAGATACATCGGTATTGACTTCACATGCTTCACATCGATCACAATTCATATGGGATGGTCAAGATGTTGAGCGATTAAAAATTAAACCTTCAACTAGGCTTCCAAATATATTGGATTGGAGGATAGAGCAGACTATCATTCGCGTCAACACCCATGGCAATAAGTATAACCCCTTTATATCTTCCATGCATAAATGTGCCATCAACAGAAATGACAGGACGACAATAAGAAAATGCATGTAGACAAGGGCCAAATGCCCAGAACGCAGCGTCAAACGTAGATGAAGTACCAGGACGAGTTAGTTTCGAATACTTCACAATGGTTCCAGGATTAAACTTTTGGATAGCTCCTAACAAACGCGGCAACTTTCCATAAGATTCTTTCCCGTCTCCATAAGCCTCTGCAATGGTTTTTTGTTTACCACACCAAGCCTTCCTATATGAAACATCCTTCCCAATCGTGCATGCATTTCCGCCCTCACAACTCCAATTTTCAACTCAGGATCAGCCTTCACCATACTCAAAACCTCTCGTCCTATGAACTTAGCATCTAAGTTAGGATGATCTTCGCTAATTCCTGTAGCCAAGCAACAATGAGGACCAATGTATTTGGTTATTTTCCAATACGTACCGTTCTTCAAACTCACATTCACATTAAAATTACATGGGAAATCTTTCGCCCAACACTCAATAGTCCACTTGCTGGGTGTGCTCCTTTTTACCTTGAACCGCAGATTCTTCGTAATATGAAATATCTTCATTTTATGTTGAACCTCAAACTTCTTTGCAAACCGAAGACCTTTGTAAATTTCTGATCCTTCATCTTCTGCATTCCAAACATCAAACTTATATTGGTTATCATAATAAATCTCTGATCCTTGCCCAATATCTTGATAAAAAGGATACATGCTCTACCATAGTATTGATTTTGCTGCTCTCATAAGGAACCAATTCACTCTCAAATCTTCCCTCACCCCATCATCACTCCCGTTATCACTAACATCAGTAGCACTATCCTCATCTTCATATCCATCATCATGACCTTCATTTATGTACGAGTCAATCATCTTTTCATAATCTTCATCTTCCTCTTCTTCATTAAACAAATCGTGTATTTGTTCCTCGCCCCCTCTCTCTTCCTCTTCGTCTTCCTCTTCCACAAGTCTTGATGAACTTGCTCTAAAGTCCCACTCACGGTGGCAGCTTAAAGAACCCATCTGAAGGTTATCTGCCTCATGACCATAGTCTTCCTCTCCCTCCCCCTCTTCCTCTTCTTCATCAACATTTACATTATCAACTAACTTATCTTAACATACAACTGTAAGCTAGACATCCCAACAATTGAGTAGCAACATCAAACATGAGGTCCATACATGCATCATCCTCAATGATAAAAGGAATGTAATTTGCAAACTCCATGACCAATTACATGAGGATATCTACAAATAACTTGTAATTGAACAAAATGTCGATCTACACAATCGCATTACATAACCTCTTAATCAACTTTTGTACTCCAACGAGTTTTAGCCTTAAGATGTTTGTTGGCCCCTTTTCATATGTTCACCTTCAAACGGATTTTCATCATCTCCTCCCCAATAGCACATGAAAACAAGTGGAAGTCCATTCATATTTATTCCTAAGAATTGAAAAAATCAACTGTCAAAACCTTAATTTAACATTATAATCACCATATTTTTTAAAAAACAAACAAACAAATAAACTACACTTTTATAAATCACAAACACAAGAAAAAGAACATCGAGCATAAACAAGCAAATTTCATACAAATTTGTTAGGCCATATTTTAAATTTATATATGTATACTTGCATAATAACAAAAGGATGAACAAAATTTAATCAACAGTTAAATATCTTACTTCAAACATAGAAACGAAAAAAAAAAAAAAAAAAAAAAAAAAAAACTATTTTTTTTTAAGATTTGCCGAAATCTTTTTTTTCTTTATTTCTCTCTTTCTCTTTCTCTTATGAAAAACAGAACGAATGGAATGGTTATATGGGAGTAAAATGATATGGGGAAATTTTACCTTTAAAAAAAGAAGCAAAACCGGAATTGGCAGTTCCGGATTTCAAGTAATAATTGTGAGTCTGTCGCAGTTTAAATTCCAAAAATAATATACAAAACCGGAAATACTAGTTTCCGGATTCAAACAAAAAAAAAAGCCATATTTCGCGGCGGAAAAAAAAAAAAAAAAAAAAAAAGGTCAATTCCGGAAGTGGGACTTCCGGATTCAACATTAAAACCGGAACCCCCACTTCCGGTTTTACAAAAAAGTGTTAGTTTGGTATATAAGTTTTTAGGGTTGTTGTTTTGGTAATTATATTTTTAAAAACCTATTATTTGAAAATTCATTCCCTCCAGCTCTACATGAATCTCCAGTTTTTTATTTCAGGAACCTTTGTTAATTAAAGTGAAAATTATATTAGGGGTGATCATGGTCCGGTTTGGTCCATTTTTTGATAAAAAAATAATCACAGAACCAGAACAGAAACCAATACTCTAGTTTTATAAAAAATTGGAACCATAACCAAACCAATACTTGCGAGAACCAATACATTGGTTCTGGTTCTACTGGTCTGGTCTGGCCCGATTCTAGTCATTTGAAGTTTATTTGTTTTCAAACTTTCTTAACTCACAACATTGACAAGTTCAAACACAAACATAAACTTACTACTAGTTATAAATCAAGATCAAACCCAAATAAAATACCATCAAGTTAAAAAAGAGAGAAGAGAGGCGGTCCAGTTGAAGAGTCGAAGACTAGGGTTTCACTTTTATGTTTAAATTGAAAAGAGGATATGAATTATGAAAAATAAATTTTTAAAAGTCAAAATAATTGAATAAGGATTACTGGTGTCTGAGACTTGGGTTTGCCGATTTGGGATCTTGAGGCTTAGGTTGGGTACAAAATTTCAAAATAGTTAAATGAGTCTTTTTTTAAAGCAATTTAAATGGGTCTTTGAAAAATTATAAGACAAAAGTAAGTGTCTAATTTTATTTACTATATAATAATACATATAAAATAAATATATATAGTATTATGCACAACTGGTCCGGTCTGGTTCTAACCGTAATTAATTTTACCTGGAACCAGAACCGAACCAATATACTGGTTCTATAATATTTTGAAACAGAAACAAACGATATATACTGGTATGGTCCGGGTTTAACTGGTCTGGTCCGGTTCTTTTGGTCTGGTCCGGTTCCAAAAAAGAATTTGCTCACCCCTAAATTATATTGCAGCATCATTTGTAACATAATTACATAAAAACGTTTACAATACCTGCAATCTCATTGTTAGTCAAACTGAAATTCACTGCCTTTTTTTTTTTTTTTTGTGTGTGTGTGTGTGTGTATGAAGGAAATGAAATTCACTACTTAAGACAAACAATAGATTATTTGCAATTTCTTCGACTCCTCATGTGCTAGTTTTGTGGCACTATTTCCTTTTCGGGTGTGTCATATATAGTATAATTTATAAGATTCATTTACTAAAACTGACAATTTTTATTATTATTAAATTTGCCTTAAGTTGTCATATTCTCACAAATTTAAATTGTATGTTTGACCTGCAAATCCTTTGATAATATATTGCATGCTTATTGCTTACAACCTCTATACTATTTTTTTATTTTTTTTTTAATAAAGTGGGTTTTTTTTAATTTTATTTTAGTAATGATAGATAAATTGCCCTTAAGCTACATCAACTGATTTATAAATAGGCCAGTGCACGTCTTTAGCATGATTTGAACTTACTACCTCCGCTATAAAAGCTAATACCAGATACAATTAAAACTAAAGTTCTTCTATTCATGTGCCCAGTTGCTTTAAGAAAAAACATGTGTCCAATAATAAGTGTGTATATATTAATTATATTCTTAAGCAAATTGATCCTCAAAACCAACCTTGACTCTAATTAGGAGACATTATAATCTATGAATATGAAATGTGAATGTCTAATTAATCAATTAGAACTTAGGAGTTGATCGGACGTCGGGTGTTACTACTTACTTTTAATTAGTGCCAATGATTCTATTAATTTCTATTTTAACTTGTGTTAGTTATTACAAATGATTTCCAATCATTTGTTTTCATTTTGTTTTCATATTTGTTTTGATAAATCTTTTCATTTTCTCATAAACTAATACTTCCCCTGTCTCGAAATAAATATCGCATTTTTTGTACTATAGTACGAAGAAACTTTGAACAATGAATTGAGGTTAATTTAATTATCCTAATAAAATTATGAAACCTTTTATTAATGCACCATGCATTATAAATACTATCAATAATAATTTTTAAATTTTTATTAAATTAATTTAAAATTATTACTCAAAATTTTTCATACTAACAAAAAGAATGCAACATTTATTCTGAGACATTAAATAATATTTTACCCGAGTCAAAATATGTAAAGATTGTGGCACAGGGTTATAAGTATATGTGAAACAATTTAACAACGGTTTAGCTGGTAAAAGAGGAGTCTAGATCTCCTGTACCACTATGTGTGCCACTCCCTGTGCCACAAGTAATCCAGCCGTTAATATGTTTGAATAATATTAATAAAATATTAATCTTAAAAACTGTGAGCCGTTGGATTATTTGTGGCACAATTTAATACTTTTTCATTTTCATTTTCATTTTATTTTTGTTGATATGAAGGTAGTATAAATGTACATTACTTTAATTATTTTATTTCAATGTAAATTTAAATTTTATTATTGACACATTACTAAAAATACTATTAATAATATTTTTAATTAAAATAATTAAATTAATTTAAAATTATTTTTTAATTTACCTACATGATTAAAATAGGAAAAGTAAGAAAAATATTTCAAGACGGAGCAAGACAGTATATTACTGAGAACATGCACAAGGCACAAAGGGATCATGCGATTCTTTTGCATGTCAGAAGATAACCTATACAAAATTATATACTCGTATTCCATTAATGAACATGTTAGAGTAAATGACTTTGAATAAGTCAAATTTGAAAAAGAAAAAGGAAAGTAATTAAATCATTTTGGGGATTTAATTAAGGACTCCTTCTGTCTTTTGGTTTAGGTCTCTAGCCTATAAATACTAGCCATAAACTAGTATTTTTCTGTGCTTGATTCAATTGACATGGAGAGAGAGATCAGTGATTCTAGATCTAGGGATTTGCATAGCTAGGAACTTTGTGATAAAAGTTCATGCAAACATAGATTAGTGCGATTATCTTCATGTAATTGTTTCTCCGCCATAATAATATCTGTTTCCCTTTGCCCGTGGAGGTAGCCAATAGAGATTGGTGAACCACGTATATTCTGTGTTGATTATTTGTGTTCGTTATTATTTGCTATCTCTTGGATCTGAACGGTGAAGAAAAATGGCATCAGAGCTTGGTTGAAAAGGAGAATTAGCATCGACGGAAGAGATCCAAGATCGAAGAAAAACAAGGTAGCAGTTTCTGGTCCGTTTTTATCCAGCGCAGCGGTGAAGAAAAAATCATAGAGCATTCGTTCACCGTTGGATCGTGCTGATTTTCGTTGAGTATCTTCGGGACTCATAGATATTCGATCTGAACGGTGGAGATCGGATTTTGATGTCCGTAGCATCCGAAATTGTATCCGGACAGAAGCTGCTGATGTTTTGTATTCGATTGTATGCGTTTGGAGTTTCTTGTTGCGATTTCTCTTATTGGCACCAGAGCCGGGTTAGGTGAGAAAGATCAGGGTATTCCGCTGCGGTAGAAGAGATCGATTCTGGGATGGACAAGAAAGTCAACAAGTCTGACGAAAATAACAGGTTTATTATCTGATGGAAGATTATGCATTTGGCGTGCAGGTCGCGGGCAGAAAAGTGCAGATCGCGTGCAAAAAAACGTGCAGTTCGCGTGCAGTCTTGGTGCGGGTCGCGTGCAGTTTTGGTACAATTCGCGTGCAGTCTTGGTTCGGGTCGCGTGCCGTTTTTCCCGTGCAGTCCACGTGCAGTGTCCGTGCAGAAATCTGTGCTAGAAATAGCAAATCTGGTAGATCAGCATATGAAAGTTCATCTGGTGTTCGGTGGTGATCCAAGAACGCATTTAGAATGTTTCGGTGTCTAGTATCTACATCTGAAGACGGAGATTTGAAGCTAGGGTTCTGTGATCAGAAGTTAGCTGTCTGGTATAATCTGAAGATCTAACATCTGTTGTAGTCTATTCTAGTGATCTAGAAGTAGATACAAAATCTGTATTGCCCGAGGAAATAATCTGGTTAGATTTCAGAGTTATACATCTGACTCCGCGTCTGAAGAATTCTGAGTCAGCTGCAGCGATGGCGAGCAGTGACAATCTGAATGAGGATGGTGATTATGCCCTGGTGACCGAAGAAGAAGCGTGCAAGGAAGTTGCATGGGTTCTAGATTCGGGAGTTTTTTTTATCGCATGTGTTCGCGCAAGGAGCAGTTTACAACGTATGAGCAGAAGGATGAAGACCGTATTTATATCGCTAATGGATCTATCTGCGAAGTAGTTGGGATGGGCTCTGTAAGGGTGAGAACTTCTGGTGATAAATATCTCACATTGAACAGGGTGAGACACGTTCAGACGGTTGGACAAGAAGGGATACAGTTTCAAGGGTGAAGGTGGAGTTCTGGATGTCTACAAAGGTTCGGATGTGATTCTGAAGGGCGGAAGAAAAGATTCCTTGTTTATCCTCCAAGGTTCTGAGATTGGTGAGGGTGTTGACGAGCAGGTTGAGCATCGTTTTACTCTAGGCCAGAGTGAACTGGGCAAGCCACGGCTAGAAGATCAACACATACCAATTGTGTCAGTCATGGTTGGCAAGATCCAATGTCGACTGGATGGGCCAGGTCTGAATGACTGTTAATTGCCCGTTGGGGTGATTCTGGGTGTCCGTAGGATACATTGCATGCAGAAATCTGATTGTCCAGAGGACAAGGTTGTTTGCCTGGTGAGGCAAATTCTGAGTGTCTTGAAGAGACATGGCGCGCGCGCGAAAAATCTGGTTGTCCGGAGGACAAATCTAGTGTCTTTGACGAAAGACAGACTGAGGCAAAGGTGGAAAAATCTGTTTCTGGTACGAGGGATGTGGCTCAAGGTGGAGGCTATGTCGGAAGATCGTGCATCTGAATTATTAGGGGAGATTCAAAGTCAAGGTGGAGATTGTTAGAGTAAATGACTTTGAATAAGTCAAATTTGAAAAAGAAAAAGGAAAGTAATTAAATCCTTTTGGGGATTTAATTAAGGACTCATTCTGTCTTCTGGTTTAGGTCTCTAGCCTATAAATACTAGCCATAAACTAGTATTTATCTGTGCTTGATTCAATTGACATGGAAAGAGAGATCAGTGATTCTAGATCTAGGGATTTGCATAGCTAGGAACTTTGTGATCAAAGTTCATGCAAACATAGATTAGTGTGATTATCCTCATGTAATTGTTTCTCCGCCATAATAATATCTGTTTCCCTTTGCCCGTGGAGGTAGCCAATAGAGATTGGTGAACCACGTATATTCTGTGTTGATTATTTGTGTTCGTTATTATTTGCTATCTCCTTGGTCTGATTTACTAACAGAACATGCCAAAACGGGGAAGATACTCTTAGTAAATACTATTTTCAGCTCAAAATGAATGTTAATAAAATAAAATAAAATAAAAATGCTTTTAACATAGGAAAAATATTTTTTTGTAAATACTACTTTTGAGCTCAAAATGAAAGTTTAAAGAAAAGAGGTGGTCTCCCATGAGAACAAGGGGATCCATCTCATGTATGAGACGGGTCGCCCCATGACCCATGGGGCATGACCCGCCACGTGGCAGCCTCCCATAGGCCCCCCCACAATTATTTTTTTTTTTGTTTTTTTTGAGTTTTTATATTATTTTTTCAGCTTTTCCGACGTTTACCAAAAGTAATAGTTATCATTACTTAATGTAATGACTGTATACATATAAAGTAACATTGTTCATAAGTAAACGTAACACCTGTTTTACAAAAACAAAAGCTCGTTTTACATATTTTTCAAATGTAATACTAACTATAAATACATGTAACCCAAACAATATCTAAATGTAATTATCATTATACTGAAATGTAATAATGCTTTTGCAAAAATGTAAAATATTGTGTATTTTGATTTAATTTTTTGAAAGAAAGTAACATTTGAAAAGTAACAACAACTCATATATATGAATGTAATTGTTTGTACAAGTAAATGTAACACTTTAATAAAAGAAATTATAACATATTTCTATAAATAATGTAATACTTTTACATGTAACACTAATCAAGTGTTTTTAGCTCTAAAAATGTAAATGGTTGAATTATTACTTTTTCTATACATATGTGTTACAATTATGTATAAACATTATTACATATAAGTAACACGTTCGTTACATTTTAGTTGTAATAAATATTACTTTTGGCAAGCGAAACATAGAAAAAGCACTGTTACTTTTCTGTATATATGTATTACTTTTATGTATACAGTCATTACATTAAGTTATAGTAACTATTACTTTTGACAAACCGAAAAAAAAAAATTGGCCTATGAGAGGCTGCCACGTGGTAGGGTCGCCCCCTGGGTCATGAGCTGGTTCAATGGGCCGGGTTATGGGACAAAAATGACCCGTCTCATCCGTGAGACGGGTCATAGTGTTATCACATAAGTCTTTGTCTAAAGAAAATTAAATTTGTAGTTAATCAAAAGTAATATTTAAAATTCTTAAGAAATTTAGGGAAGTAGTAGTACTTTAAGATGATAAGATCTCCTTCCAAAAAAGAAGAGAGAGATTGAAATCCCTTTAGTTTTCTATTGCTATTATATACGTAATCCGTGCATCTCATAACAATTTTATGTGTCTTATTAATGAATTTCACTTTTCTAAAATAAAAATCTATAATTCTTTTTTATTCAACAAATCCACTTGTCATAGTCGCGCAAAACCATCGACTACTATTTCACACCTCATTTTTTCTCTCCAACCTCAGTTACTATACTAACAACACATACTTCACTATTTTATATATATATAATATATATATATATATATATATATTCGTGCTCCTGTGAAAACCATTTTATTTGAGAACCGTGAGAACCAATCATAACCATTAGATTAGAAAAAAAATCAAGGATCAAGATGTTAGATACATTGGATACACTTGGATACATTAGTTAATTTTCGAAAAACAATTGGATACATTAGTTTTTAACATAGTGTATCCAAGTGCAACACTTAGATACAGTACTTATTAACCTATTGTATCCAAGTGTAATATCAAATTTTTTGTAATGTATCTAAGTGTATCAATTGTATCTAACATATGGACCCTTGATTTTTTTTCTAATCTAATGGTTATGATTGGTTCTCACGGTTCTCACGATATTTAGGTTCTGTCGGCAGTTTAAATTCCAAAAAAATAAAAAAAATAAATATACAAAACCGGAAATACTAGTTCCGGATTCAAACAAAAAAAAATGCCAGATTTCGCGGAAAAAAAAAAACAAAAAAAAAAAAAACATAAGGTCAATTCCGGAAGTGGGACTTCCGGATTCAACATTAAAATTGGAACCCCCACTTCCGGTTTTACAAAAAAGTGTTAGTTTGGTATATAAGTTTTTAGGGTTGTTGTTTTTGTAATTATATTTTTAAAAACCTATTATTTGAAAATTCATTCCCTCCGGCTCTACATGAATCTCCAGTTTTTTATTTCAGGAACCTTTATTAATTAAAGTGAAAATTATATTAGGGGTGATCATGGTCCGGTTTGATTTTTTTTTCAAATAATTCTCTTTTAAATCATTATCTACCTAAATGACATTTGGGAAACTTTATATACCAAAATGACCAGTTTTTGTGAAGTAGGCATTGGCAATGCCGACTTTACTGTGAAGTCGGCACTACCATTGCCGACTTTAGGTCAACCCGGTTAAGGTTAAGAATAATTAGGGTTAAGAAGGATTAGGAGGGAATATTTTGGGGCAGAGTGGGTTTTTTGTGTTGTACTGAAGTCGGTACTCACAATGCCGACTTTGACTAGGGTTTCTGAAGTCGGCATTGTGGATGCCGACTTTAGGTCTCCATAAAACAACCACAACTGGCTTCAGAAGTTTTCGCTCGTTTCATATTCAAAACACAACTTCTCTAATATCTGATTCTCATCTTTCATTTTTTTTTCTCTCCCTTTCAGTTGAAAGCTCAAAAGTTGTATTTGGTGAATTTGATTCAAGCATCTAAGGTACATTTTAATCTTTGTTATATGTTTTTATTTGTATAATGTGAATGCAAACTAGAGTTATTAAACTATAATTCAGTAAAAAAAAAAAAAGATGTGTTGTCCTTTAAACATTTAACATCCAACGCAAAACTCGTTAAATTTTTTGATATTTCAGTTAAATTTTTGACATTTCAGTTAAATTTTTGACTGTTATTTTGTTAACATTTCTTACAATTTCCATGCATATATGATTTACAGTTTCTTAATGTATTACATTAACAATTTTTGACTGTTATTTTGTTAACATTTCTTACAATTTCAGTTAAATTTTTGACATTTCAGTTAAATTTCCATGCATATTTCAGTTAAAATTTTTGACATTTCATATAAATTTTTGAAGATCAAGAATTTCTTAATGTTACAAATTTTAATGATGTTATTTGTTGCATTTTTTTATATATATTTTGACTGTTGAATTAATTTGTTTAGGGGAAAATATGAGTGACTTCCACTTATTTTCATGTGCTACTGGGGAGGAGATGATGAACACCCGTTTGCAGATAGTAATCTTGAACAGGGGCCGAAATTTCCACTTAGGGCAAAAACTCGTTGGGGTTACGAAAAATTGATTAGGAAGTTATATAAGAAAATTGATATAGATCCAAGAGATGCTAAGTTGAAAGTTATTTGTAGATATCCTCATATGATGGGTAATGGGTTTGCAAGTTACATTCCGTTTGAAGTCGAGAATGATATGTGTATGAAAGTCATGTTTGATGTTTCTGCTCAATTAGGTGGGGTAGGTAGCTTGCAGTTGTTATTATCATGGATTTTTTTTGTTTTTGATAATAATGTTAACTACCTTGAGAGATATACTGGTGGTTTTGAAACACATGGGGAAGTGGAACCGGAAGTGGAACCGGAAGTGGAAGCAGAAGTGGAAGGGGAAGGGGAAGAGGTAGAGGAACGTGAAAATGATGATGACTCAGATTATGAAGGTCATATCCTTGCAATAAGTTCTGATGTTGATTCTGGAGAATGACATCTCCACGTGTCCTTACGGGTCGTAAACACAACAACCGTTCCCAAGCCCAAAGCTAAAAAAAAATAACATAAAGAAAAAAATTTGTGTCATGTACAAAACATATTTTCTTCACTACAATAATATAAGAAAATATAATTGACATACCTGTACAATTGTTAAGAATCCAGCACAACTTTTCGCATCGGGCTTTGTCGCTACACACAAGTCCCGATATAAAAAGGCTAACATTGCACTACCCCAACTGTAGTTCCCGATCGTGTCAACGTCCCTAAGCAGTGGGAGGTACATGAGTTTCACTAAGACATTACTCGTATCCGGCATTAAATGTGACCCTATGCATATCAAAATATATGCCCGAGTATACTGGTTAACCAATTCGGGCGGGGCATTTGCAGGAAGCTCATCCCACTGAGTCAGTTCGTCTATAATCCATTTAATAGACAATCTACCACCCTTCAATACGCCATCATGTGGTTCAATCCCTAGTAATTCGTGGCATAATTGAACCATTCCAATTTTTGCATATGGGTTTGGGAACTAATCACAGGATCCCCGTCTATAGGAAGGCCACATAAAATTCCAACATCCTGAAGGGTGATGGTCATCTCCCCAACTGGCAAATGAAATGTGTGCGTCTCTGGACGCCATCTCTCAACCAAAGCCTCTAACAAATGCCAATCATATTTGAAAAAACCTAGTTTATAAACACCGTAAAACCCAACATCTAAAAGTTTACTCTGAATCCTAACATCCAATTTTTAGGAGGTTCCGGACCGCGCCTAAATCTAATATTCTCAACTTCTTGTTGAGCCCAAATATAACGTGACCGGTGTTTTATCTTGCCATTTTAATACGGAGTCGTCTAACGGCCCGGGATCAACAAATGCTTGGTTATCATGATATTGGTCCATCTGAAACAAACAACAAAACTATTAACTAAAATTCGTTTAAAAAAGAGGCTGGTCCGTTAAATATTTAACTGAAAAAGGGCTCTTTTCTGACAGTTTAGTTAACTTTTTGACAGAAAATGGGATTTTTGATAAAAAGAGGGGCTGTTTGTTAAATATTTAACAGAAAAACGCAAAACCTGTTAATTTCGGACAGTTTAGTTAAGTTTCTAACGGAAAGTAGGCATTTTTGTTAACTTTCCAACGAAATTCGGATGATAATGTGAAGTCATCAACTTTTAATAAATAGATTATTGTTAAATTAATATAAAATCACATAAGCAAATTAACATGTATTATCAGTTAATATTTTAACAGAAAATGCCATTTTTGTTAACTTTCTAACGAAATTCAGTCGATAATGTGAATTTTCATCAACTTTTAATAAATAGCTTTTTGATAAATTAATTCAAATCACATAAGCAAATTAACATGTATATTATAAACTCAACAAATTAACATATTCTAATTTCATCGAAAAAGATAATTAAAATACAAATTATATAAAAGAAAATCACTAAATATGATAGCACTAACCTTATAATGTGGAATTGTGACAAGATTCCCAACACAAATTATTTTCTGACCAAAGGGACACTGAGATGCAGAGAAGACAGTGATGGAACGAAGGTTGAAGGTTGATGGGGGGAATGGGAGGTAGGGTTTGAGGGGGAAGGAGGCTGCCGATTTATGAAGAATTGTCTGGAGGTGAAGTCGGAATTGGGAGTGCCGACTTCACCAGAAACGGCATTCCCATTGCCGACTTCTGCCAAATTCCAGACTCCCAAAATATTCCCGCTTTGACCCACTTTGACCCACTTTAACCCTAATCCGGAATTTTTGCTTAACCTAAAGTCGGCATTGGTAGTACCAACTTCATCCCAAAGTCGGCAATGCCAATGCCGATTTCACAAAAAATGGTCATTTTGGTATATAAAGTTTCCCAAATGTCATTTAGGTAGATAATGATTTAAAAGAGGATTATTTGAAAAAAAAATCGTCCGGTTTGGTCCATTTTTTGATAAAAAAAAATCACAGAACCAGAACAGAAACCAATACTCTAGTTTTATAAAAAAATTGGAACCAGAACCAAACCAATACTTGCGAGAACCAATACATTGGTTCTGGTTCTACTGGTCTGGTCTGGCCCGATTCTAGTCATTTGAAGTTTATTTGTTTTCAAACTTTCTTAACTCACAACATTGACAAGTTCAAACACAAACATAAACTTACTACTAGTTATAAATCAAGATCAAACCCAAATAAAATACCATCAAGTTAAAAGAGAGAAGAGAGGCGGTCCAGTTGAAGAGTCGAAGACTAGCGTTTCACTTTATGTTTAAATTGAAAAGAGGATGTGAATTATGAAAAATAAATTTTTAAAAGTGAAAATAATTAAATAAGGATTACTGGTGTCTGAGACTTGGGTTTGCCGATTTGGGACCTTGAGGCTTAGGTTGGGTACAAAATTTCAAAATAGTTAAATGAGTCTTTTTTTTTAAAGCAATTTAAATGGGTCTTTGAAAATTATAAGAAAAAGTAAGTGTCTAATTTTATTTACTATATAATAATACATATAAAATAAATATATATAGTAAATATGCACAAATGGTCCGGTCTGGTTCTAAACCGTAATTAATTTTACCAGGAACCAGAACCGAACCAATATACTGGTTCTATAATATTTTGGAATAGAAACCAAACCATATATACTGGTATGGTCCGGGTTTAACTGGTCTGGTCCGGTTCCAAAAAAGAATTTGCTCACCCCTAAATTATATTGCAGCATCATTTGTAACATAATTACATAAAAACGTTTACAAAACATGCAATCTCATTGTTAGTCAAACTGAAATTCACTGCCATTTTTTTTTTTTTTTTTTTTTTGTTGTGTGAAGGAACTGAAATTCATTACTTAAGACAAACAATAGATTATTTGCAATTTCTTCGACTCCTCATGTGCTAGTTTAGTGGCACTATTTCCTTTTCGGGTGTGTCATATATAGTATAATTTATAAGACTCATTTACTAAAACTGACAATTTTTTATTATTATTAAATTTGCCTTAAGTTGTCATATTCTCACAAATTTAAATTGTATGTTTGACCTGCAAATCCTTTGATAATATATTGCATGCTTATTGCTTACAACCTCTATACTATTATTTTTTTATTTTTTTTTTAATAAAGTGGGTTTTTTTTTTAATTTTATTTTACTAATGATAGATAAATTACCCTTAAGCTACATCAACTGATTTATAAATAGGCCAGTGCACGTCTTTAGCATGATTTGAACATACTACCTCCGCTATAAAAGCTAATACCAGATACAATTAAAACTAAAGTTCTTCTATTCATGTGCCCAGTTGCTTTAAGAAAAATAATGTGTCCAGTAATAAGTGTGTATATATTAATTATATTCTTAAGCAAATTGATCCTCAAAACCAACCTTGACTCTAATTAGGAGACATTATATTCTATGAATATGAAATGTGAATGTCTAATTAATCAATTAGAACTTAGGAGTCGGTCGGACGTCGGGTGTCGGGTGTTACTACTTACTTTTAATTAGTGCCAATGATTCTATTAATTTCTATTTTAACTCGTGTTAGTTATTACAAATGATTGCCAATCATTTGTTTTCATTTTGTTTTCATATTTGGTTTGATAAATCTTTTCATTTTCTCATAAACTAATACTTCCTCTCATCTGTCTCGAAATAAATATCACATTTTTTGCACTTTAGTACGAAGAAACTTTGAACAATGAATTTATGTTAATTTAATTATCCTAATAAAATTAAGAAACTTTTTATCAATGCACCATGCATTATAAATATTATCAATAATATTTTTTAAATTTTTATTAAAGTAATTAAATTAATTTAAAATTATTACTCAAAAAATTTTATACTAACAAAAAGAATGCAACATTTATTCTGAGACATTAAATAATATTTCACCTGAGTCAAAATATGTAAAGATTGTGGCACAGGCCTATAAGTATATGTGAAACAATTTAAGAACGGTTTAGCTGGTAAAAGAGGAGAAAAAAAAAAAGCATTTATCCTAATCCATCTGCAACGGTTTAGCTGATAAAAGAAAGCACACATCTCAACACTAAATATCACCATAGCTACAAACTTCCAAGGGATCACGGTAAATAACAAACTGTAACAAACATTATTAACTTGGTAAACAACTGGCTAGACGTTCAAACTACGGGTGTTCACGGTCCGGTCCGGTTTTTTTAAAATTTTATAAAACCGGAACCGGACCATTTATACAGTTCTGTAAAAATTTAGAACCAGAACCAGACCAATAAATTGCAAAAACCGATGTCATTGTCCGGTCCTATTGGTTCGGTTCCCGGTCCGGTTCTCCGGTTCTATCTACTTGTATACAATTTTTTCCCTCAAGAAATACATCTATACACACTAAAAACTAAAATAATTAAAAATTAGTCTCAAACTGTCAACAATGCAAAGTAAACTGCATGGAGTTTTACACGTATTCAACACAAAGTTTTATGGATCCTTCACTTCAAAGATAGAAGAACTAAGACAAAAAAAACTTAATGGGGAAAAAATGTTGATACAACAACTTTAGAATTTTCGTGGTGAGGCTGGGATGTCTGGTGTCGAAGTAACGGCGGTGAAGGGGATATAGATGGAGCCATGGTGATCAAGCGGGCTGATTCTTTTAAGATAGAACGAAGTTGAGAGAGAGAGATAGGGTTAGCGGATTTGGGGAAATAGGGTTTTCTCAGTAGTCCGTACTCCCGTAATCAGTAATCCGTAGGACTATGTAAGTATTAGTAATACTGTAATAATATAATATTTATATATGTTATGATTATGATTGGTTCGGTCCGGTCCAGAACCGTAAAATTATATATCAAAACCAGAACCAAACCAATAAATCGGTTTTATGGAAATTTGGAACCAGAACCAGACCAACACTATTAAACCGGTCCGGTTTTCATTGATCCGATCCGGTTCTATTGGTCTGGTCCGGTTCTGTTTTTTTCTGCACAGCCGTAGTTCAAACCCAGCTCACACTAGAATACCAAACATTATTAATTTACTACGCAGGGGAAATGCAGGTGGGATAAAAATAATACCCCCTCTGTCCCAGAATGATAGTCCCCCTATTTTCATGGGTTTTATGAAGGAACTTTGAGTAATAATTAAGGCTACTTTTAATTATTTTAATGAATTTTTTGAAATTGTTCTTGATACACCATTATAAAATACTATTAAATATCAATTTTTAGATTCACATTAACATAATTATAAGTAGCCTTTATAACTGCTCAAAGTTCCCTCGTAGTAACAACGAAAAAAGGTGGACTATTTTTCTGGGACGGAGGGAGTAAATGACATTACTAAGCTCTAATAGCATGATGCATCACCAACTTATCTAAAATCTGAAATTATAGAGAGACTCAACTAATAAGTCCAAAAGGAAGGGAAATGAAGAAGTGTAAGCCCCAACAACCCATGATTGCAGGGATGATTCCAACTAAATACATCAATGAACAATGGATGAAGAAAGTAAGACTTGGGAAAAGATATCTTAATAAAATTCTATAACTTATAGTAAGTAGTAAGTGATACACCATTAAAGATACTATAAATCAAAAAATTTAGGCTTTCATTATGATAATTAAATTATTGTAAATTATTGATCAAAGTTCAATCACGTTATTAAATAATAAAAAGTGGGACTATCTTTCTAGGACGGAGGGAGTATAAGTTAAACGAACGACTCATGGAGCACCTAATAACATCGATACAGAAAATTAAATATGGAGTAAGATGACTACCGCAACATCAAAGGGGGAATTAAAGTCATCAACTGTAAAACATGTACTCCCTCTGTCCCGGAATAAATGTCATAGTTTTTAGGGAGTGAAGGCGAAAAATGGCTTGATGAACCGTTCCGTTCGCCATGCACCGGCCCTATTCACTTGCTTATCGTAGAGGGAATTCCGGATCGAAGAAGAGGGAGATCGAAATATGGTACGGAAAAACCCAAATCGATATGAAGCTTGTTGTCCAACAAAGCTAGGGCTATAAGAAATGAGAGCCATTATTTTTCTTCAAATTATTGGTCAAAATAGAAATTAGATTGACCAAAAATCCTAATTCGAGAGGGACGGGGGACATGACATTAACAAGACACCATAGATTGATGCAAAGAATAAATCAGAGTGTGCATGTTGGGAAATTCACATGCTTTCCAATCCAAATAGTATGTGGTTTTTAATCATTATGATCAAAAAAGTAAACATGAGCGCATATAATCAGTATTCTTCAACAGAAAATAAGTAAACCAACAAAACAATCATACATAGATGCACGCTCAGGCTAGGTAAAATTGATTTGACTCTTTACATGGCAAGAAACTCATACAATAAAGGCTAGGAAAAGGTAATTCGCTCATACACTGTTAGTACGTGCCAATGAGTGTATGAATTCCTGTGTGTGTTGACCGAGAAGAGAAGTGAAGGATTGATAAAAAAAATCAAAGGGGTATGTGCAGAAGATAAGGGGGTATGTACGGAATTGAAATATCACCTTACCGAATGCCGTGAATGTCAATAGAAAGGGGGCGTATCGAGCGGGAACGACGTAGGGCCAAACTAGAGGGTTTTGTTGTACCGATAGATAAATAAATAAATTTGAGACGTTAGATAAGTGTAAAAGATAAAACAGAAAAAGATCAACCCAATGTATGATTACCTTTTTTTAGTGGAGTTAGTCTTAGGAAAAACTTGTATGACTATTTATGTAACACTGCTCTCATTACCCCCATTTCATCAATCTCATCTCGTCCGCAAAGAGATCGTCGTCCCCCATCACGGTTGAATGACTATTTATGTAACACTGCTCTCATTACCCCCATTTCATCGTCCTCCAACTCACTTCAATCTGGGACCTCAGGTACTCCGTATCCCCTAGCAAACTTTGTTTCTTGTTGTTGGTGATTTTAGTGTCATCAACGATTTTATGTAATTGTGATTTACTAGAGACCAATGCGATTTCATATTATGCTCGGATACGAGTAAGGGAAAGTGTGGAGTACACACTCGTTTGAGCTAATATGTTTTCGACCACGATAAGAAGCAGGGGTCAAGGGGGCTGCGCCCCCTTGCGGGGTCAAGGGGCAGCGCCCCTCTGTTGTTGGGTGTTCCAAATAATCTCCCGCCAGTTTCCCACCAAAACCCGAAAATTAAGAGACAGGCCAAACAGGAGTTGCTCGGCCGAGCACTTCCTTAACTCGGCCGAGCATGATTTTCACAGATTACAGAAGCCACGGAAAAAGGCCTGCTCGGCCGAGCACATTTCCTTGACTCGGCCGAGCAGACACTGAATCAGTGAAAAGGTGCCTTTTTTGTTGACAGTCATGACTGTTGTGAATGTAACCATTGTCTCTCTTCCTGCTCCAGACGAAAATCTGTTTATAAACAGATTATTTGGACTCAAACAAGAAAGAAAACACACAAATTCTCCAAGTTTTGATCTGATCTCTTTGCCTAGAATCAGATTGCTTGATTGTCTTATCCCATACAAAGATTTCGTGTAACCTAGGCATAAAGGGTCGAAATACTTTGTTCGGAAAGTGAACATACACAATTCAATCATTATCCAAGATTATCAACAAACCCTATTTCCCCAACACTTGTGATAAGTTTTCTGCTTCACATACGCGTTTTCTAGTGCTATCATACAGGAGTTGAGCCTCGCAATTATTCTGAGGCTGTACAGGACCCAAAATGGCGTACTGCCATGAACAAGAAATAGATGCTTTGGAGAATACCGGGACTTGGACACTTGAAGATCTCCCACCTGGAAAGAAACCCATCGGTGCAAGTGGGGTCTACAAAATCAAATACAAATCAGATGGGACCATTGAGCGCTATAAGGCACGACTTGTTGTTCTAGGAAATACTCAGGTTGAAGGTCTCGATTTCAATGAAACATTTGCTCCTGTTGCGAAGCTTGTGAGTGTCCGTACGCTATTAGCAGTTGCTATTGTCAAAGGATGGGAATTACATCAAATGGATGTAACAAATGCATTTTTACACACGGTAACCTTGATGAAGAGGTGTATATGCGACCACCCCCTGGTTTTTCTTCCTCACACCCAAATAAGGTGTGTCGACTACTAAAATCTTTGTATGGGTTGCGCCAATCCCCGCGAAATTGGTTTGCTAAGCTTGCTACAACTTTGCGCAACTATGGCTTTCTTCAATCTCATGCTGATCATACATTATTCACCTACCGCAAGGATGATATTTTTCTATCTGTGTTGGTCTACGTTGATGATCTCATTCTTGCGGGGAATAATTCTAATGCTTGTGTTGCTTTAAAGGAATACTTGCATAAATGTTTTCAGATCAAAGATCTTGGGTCGCTAAAGTATTTCTTAGGTTTAGAGGTGGCCCGAAGTCCTGTCGGTTTGTTTTTGTCCCAACGCAAATACACTTTGGATATTTTATCCGAAGCCGGCCTCACTAGTTCTAAACCGTCACCCTTTCCTATGGAGCAGAATCATAATCTTCCACTTGCTGATGGGGCTCTCCTTACAGATCCGGGGCAATATCGTCGTTTAGTCGGAAGATTGGTGTATCTTACTATTACACGTCCTGATATTTGTTATGCAGTTCATGTCCTCGCTCAATTTCTTCAAGCGCCACGACAAGACCACATGGATGCTACTTACCGCTTACTACGTTACCTCAAAAGCAGCCCTGGTAAGGGTTTGGTTTTACGTGCGGATAGCGATTTGCAGTTATATGCGTACTCTGATTCTGATTAGGCCTCATGCCCAATAACTCGACGTTCTGTTACTGGATATTTTGTTCTTCTTGGACACTCTCCAATCTCGTGGAAGACAAAGAAACAAGCTACAGTTTCTCGTTCATCCGCGGAGGCTGAGTATCGTGCTATGCGGTCACTACATGTGAACTTAAGTGGTTAAAATCCTTCTTGGCTTCCCTTGGGGTTTTTCATGATCAGCCTATGCGTCTTCTCTGTGACAACCAAGCTGCCATGCATATTGCCGCAAACCCTGTTTTTCATGAACGCACAAAGCACATAGAGATCGATTGCCACTTTGTTCGAGAACAACTACTTGCTGGTACGATCAATCCAGTCTATGTTCCTTCCCGTAATAATTTGGCCGACATTCTCACGAAAGCTTTGGGTCGAACACAATTTGAATATCTTGTTGGCAAGTTGGGCCTTCAAAATCTTCATGCTCCAACTTGAGGGGGAGTATTAGGAATGAATACACTTTCCTGAATTATGTAAATCTCTTAGCCATAGATGAATCATAGGTAAATCATAGGTGATGATAATTACATATAGTTAGGCATAAATATCTCAATTAGCTAGTTGTATATTGCCTTGTACAGCCTATTTAAGGCACCCCGTATTGACAATGAAAGACACACCAAAATGTTCTTCCTTCTCTGATATTTATCATTTTACACTTGTGTTAATGTAAAACTTGTTTTCATCTCACAATATAAAACAAGGTTTCAAGAGATGAAAACAAGTTTTACACTAATGCTAGTGTAAAACAAGTTTTTACTAGATTTTCACTTTTTAGTGTCATTTTTCAAAATGACACTATTTTTTTTTTTTTATGTATAGTGTCATTTCTTAATTACCGATATATGTGTTTCATAGTGTCATTTTCATAAATGACACTAAAAAAATGATTTATAGTGTCATTTCTAACCACATAACGTTTAATGGGTATAACCCAATGCCACTATTAACCAAATGACATTATATTTAGATTTTGTGTCATTTATAATTATAGTGCCACTAACATGATGCCACACTAGTTTATGTTTTTCTTGTAGTGACAGGCCTATAAGTATATGTGAAACAATTTAAGAACGGTTTAGCTGGTAAAAGAGGAGAAAAAAAAAAAAAAAGCATTTATCCTAATCCATCAGCAACAGTTTAATACTTTTTCCGAGAAATGATTTTCATTTTCATTTTATTTTTGTTGATATGAAGGTAGTATAAATATACATTACTTTAATTATTTCATTTCAATGTAAATTTAAAATTTATTATTGACACATTACTAAAAATACTATTAATAATATTGTTAATTAAAATAATTAAATTAATATAAAATTATTTTTTAATTTATATACATGATTAAAATAGGAAAAGTAAGAAAAATATTTCAAGACGGAGCAAGACAGTATATTACTGAGAACATGCACAAGGCACAGTATATTACTAAAAATACTATTAATAACCTATAGTACAAAAGTATATACTCGTATTCCATTAGTGAACATGCCAAATCGGGGAAGATACTCTTTGTAAATACTATTTCCAACTCAAAATAAATGTTAAAAAAACAAATATTAAATTTGCTTTTAACATAGGAAAAATACTTCTTTGTAAATACTACTTTTGAGCTCAAAATGAAAGTTTATAGAAAATTAAATTTGTAGTTAATTAAAAGTAAAATTTAAAATTCTTAAGACATTTAGGGAAAAGATAAGATCTCCTTCCAGAGAGAGAGAGAGAGAGATTGAAATCCTTTAGTTTTATATTACTATTATATACGTACTCCGTGCATTTCATAACAATTTTATGTGCTTATTAATAAATTTCACTTTTCTAAAATAATTTTTTTATAATATAATTCTTTTTTATTCAACAAAATCCACTTCTCATATACTCGCAAAAACAATCAACTACTATTCAATAACCCATTTTTTCTCTCCAACTTCAGTTACAATACTAAAAACACATACTCCACTATTAGTTTTTTTTTTTTTTCTTTATATAGTATATAACTCCCTCTTTAATTTTTGTGCACACTCAAAAGTATGTACATTGTTATCGGAAGGAGTAAGCAAATATAGAGTACTCCCCATGTCCCAAAACAACTTGCACCAATTTATAATGTGGGTGTCTCATTGGTAAATCTCACTTCCTTAATATATTTATCCTTTACTTCTTCTGTCCGAAAACAGCTTGCACCATTTTTGAAAATGCATGGGAATTAAGAAAGGAGTCTATATATATTCAAAAGTATTGTGAGTGAGAAAGATGTTGTGAGTTGATAAGTTGAGTGAGATTTACAAGTGAGGCTCAAAGTTAAGTGTGTTAGTATGACATGTGTTGTAACGATAATAAAAAATAATAGAATTTGAACTTTTTTAGAAAATGGACTTAACAATGGGACATGAAAAAGAAATTAGTGCATGGCGTTTTAGGACGGATAGAGTATTTTTTTTTTCTACCTACCCCATTTATCATACTCAAATACTTCAATTGTGGGTTACACATTGAAATCATTATACTCACGCCTTTCACACTCATAAACTTTTAAATATATATTGTTTTCTTCATTTTCGTATTCAGAAAAAAGAAAAAATAGTGCAAGTTGTTTTGGACAAAAAGAGTATATACCAAATTCGCCCAAGCTGCTAAATCACACTCAACACATATATTACTAACAAAGATTCGGGAGCTTAATTAGCAACTGTCCATTTCAACCTTCAAAACACAAACCTAATAACCATATACATACATTAGATGAAATTTGTTGTCTCACTTTTGTTTACTACTTGTGTACTACTCTTTCCATTTCATTTATTTTACCCATTTTCCATTTTTAATGGTCAACAAAAGTAAACTTTGACCAATCACTAATGTCAATCTAATCACTGTAACGAAATTATAAAAATTGTTATTGTTAAAGCACTTGGTGATTTATCAATAACACTTTTTAAATTTTAATGAGGATGATTAGATTGATATTAATGTTTGGTCAAAGTTCACTAGTGTTGACCATCAAAAGTCAAAAGTGGCCAAAAAATGTGAGACTGAGGGAGTACAAGTGATTCAACGACTATAAATTATTGTTGACATTAAAATGATTTAAGTCTTAAGAACATATAACTGTCATATCACTTGTGGTACATATAGTAATACACACAAAAAAAAATAACACATAAAATCTCATCTCATATACTCCCCCCGTTCCACCCGAATTAGGAGTTTTGGGTTGGGCACGGGGATTAAGGAAAAATTGTTAGTGGAGTAGGTGTTGTGAGAGAGAGAAATTGGGGTAGAGAATAATGAGTGGAAAGTTATTGTGAGTGTAAATGTGGGTTCCACTAAATAAAACACTTCCATTTTTGGGTTGTCCTAATTCGAATGAGACACCCAAAATGGAAATTTGTCCTAATTCGAATGGGACGGAGGGAGTATACATTCTAGAGCGCCATGTTAGTTAGCCGTAACAACCTTTCTATATTGAACTAGTGAGTAACCCGTCGAGATTCGACGGGAGCATAGTGATGCTTAAAAAAATAATATATAATTGAAGTTATATGATTAAAAATAATAAAGGGGATGGACATTAGTCTTGGGCTCATTCCGGACTGTTGGGTTTCGTTCAAACATGCGCAACGGAATTAAGCATTTAAAATTTTGAAACCCAAAGCCATAGATCCGTTCATATGATTAAATCAAATACAATAACATGAATATAGGATAAAACTAACCCTTGATGGCTATCAAATTTCTCTTGGTCTTTGGTGGAGATTTGAAGACTTGATCACGATCACAAAGCTTGAACACGAACTTTGAAGATGATGATTTTCACCCTCTAGCGGTATCCACACTTCGAACGAATATCAAAGGAGCTTCTTTGATCTGGTTGCTAGACCAAATTGTGAAACACTTTTTCACAATCAAAAGAACTATATGGAATTTATTTTGTGTATTATTTTGTTCTTTAACCAAGAGTGTCTTAGAACAAAATAAACCCTCTCTCAAACTCTTTGAGACTCACAAAATCATTGGCCTTGAGTGCTGGCCGAATTTGGTCTTTTATACACAAGTATGACCTATTCCAAATAGGAAACTTGTGTCAAAATCCGTCCAAAATTCGTTTCCTAATCAAATTAGGAATCTGCCACCCGACAGCACTGTGCGGCCGCCCAAAACCTCTGTGCGGTCGCACAACATTCTGAAACAAAACTGGTACATTTCTGAGCTAAGTGTGCGGCGCCCAGTCCATTATGTGCGGTCGCCCACTTCCCAGAAAGTCCAGAATTTCCAAAATTCCAATGTAGTCCTTTTAAAGATTCGTTCTATGTGTGTGACCCTCTAGGATTATACTAAGTTGGCAATGAGCTCAAACATGATCCCATAAGATATGATTAGGTTCTAGCAAACCGTCATACCTACCAAATAGTATAACTAGATACAAGTTCGCATTCCTTTAGAATATGTCACAATCCCTTTGTCCACGATGTCATTGAACACAAGTCATGGTCAAACAGTCAACTTGTTTTGTTCAATACTTTCTCGATTCCGAATATGTTGATAATTCAAATGCTATTGATCCAATCAATCCATTTGAGTCCGGCCCGAACATTTCATCAACATCATTCCTACGAGTGGCCCAAGCTTGACATCTCTCCGAGGAGGGACAAATCCATTTTAGCTTATTATTCTTCCCTACGTGAATCCGATTATGCCAATCATACCCTTTATAACTACTCGGTTAAAAAGTAGCGTTTGAATATGTCAAAACATAATGTTCATCAAGTGGAAGACTATAATAACTTCATGTCTAAGGATTCAAATGACATAACTAATATGAGATATATGTATGACATAGACCATGACATAAATCTCATAAAGCGGGTCATGTCCAGTATCTTGTTCCAAACAAGTACCCATAAATCTAACATGATCATC
Source organism: Campanula takesimana (assembly GCA_026119855.1). Lineage (NCBI taxonomy): Eukaryota > Viridiplantae > Streptophyta > Magnoliopsida > Asterales > Campanulaceae > Campanula > Campanula takesimana. Next base: position 27,024 of record JAOWBW010002328.1, read on the forward strand.
CCATGATCATTTAGCCTTTATACTAGTGCTTAACAAGTACTAGGGACGGAGATTATAAGTAAACATGAACAACAATAATAATCAAAACATCTCTTTATTGATATGAAATAAATGATAACACATTACAACGTTTATTAAACGTGCCTAGGGCACCACTACCAACAATCTCCCACTTGCCCTAGGCCCAATCTCCCATGTATCTAATACCCATGGACCTAACATGACCATCATGCTTAGCTTGTGGAAGTCCCTTTGTTAGCGGGTCCGCAACATTGTCATCAGTAGGTACTCTGCATATATTTACGTCTCCCCTATCAACGATCTCTCGAATGATATGAAAACGCCTAAGTATGTGTTTGGATTTTTGATGTGCTCTTGGTTCCTTTGCTTGAGCAATAGCACCATTATTATCACAATAAGGTCTATTGGATTAGCAATACTAGGAACCACTTCAAGTTCAGTTATGAACTTCTTAATCAAAACAGCTTCCTTTGCAGCATCCGATGCAGCAATATACTCAGCTTCTGTTGTAGAATCAGCGGTTGTACTTTGCTTGGAACTCTTCCAGCTTACAGCTCCACCATTTAACATAAACACAAATCCCGATTGCGATCGGCTATCATCTTTGTCGGTTTGGAAGCTTGCATCCGTGTAAGCATTTACAACGAGATCATCTTCCATTCCTCCATAGACCAAAAACGAGTCTTTAGTTCTTCTTAAGTACTTAAGAATCGCTTTTTACAGCTATCCAGTGATTTTCGCCAGGGTCGGATTGGTATCTACTTGTCATGCTCAAAGCATAAGATACATCCGGCCTAGTACAAATCATGGCATACATGAGGACCCAATTGCCGAAGCATATGGAACATCATTCATTTTCTCACGCTCATCTTTTGTCTTAGGACATTGAGTCTTGCTTAGAGAAACTCCATGTAACACGGGCAAGGTGCCTCTCTTAGAATTTTCCATACGGAATCTTCTAATGACCTTGTCAATGTATGTACTTTGGCTTAAACCAAGTAGCCTCCTTGATCTATCTCTATAGATCTTAATGCCAAGAATATATGCGGCTTCACCCATATCTTTCATTGCGAAGCACTTTCCTAACCAAGTCTTCACAGACTGAAGTGTAGGAATGTCGTTTCCAATGAGCAATATGTCATCCACGTATAAAACAAGGAATAGCACTATCCTCCCACTAATCTTCTTGTATACACAAGGCTCATCTTCGTTCTTGATGAAACCAAACTCTTTGACCGATTCATCAAAACGGAGATTCCAACTCCTAGAAGCTTGCTTCAATCCATAGATGGATCTCTGCAATTTGCATACCTTAGAATTTTGTTCAAAACCTTCTGGTTGTGTCATATACACATCCTCTTGTAGTTTTCCATTCAGGAAAGCGGTTTTGACGTCCATCTGCCATATTCATAGTCATGATATGCGGCAATGGCAAGCAAAATTCTATAGACTTGATCATTGCTACGGGTGAAAAGGTCTCATCATAGTCAATACCATGAACTTGCCTATAACCCTTCGCTACAAGCCTAGCTTTGTAAGTATGCACCTTCCCATCCATGTCAGTCTTCTTCTTGAAGACCCATTTGCATCCTATGGTTTTTACACCTTCGGGTGCATCAATCAAATTCCAACTTGATTGTCTTGCATGGATTGCAATTCGGATTCCATGGCTCCAAGCCACTTGTCCGAATCAGGAGAAGACATCGCCTCTTGGTAGGTTGACGGTTCATCATTCTCAATGATTTCTACCTCATTACTATCCGTTACGAGAAATCCATATCTCTCGGGCTCGGATCGTAACCTACTAGATCTGCGAGATGCTTGTGTATTTTGAACAGGTTCCACAACTCCTTGTGGTTCTTGTTCTTGTTCCACTATTGGTTCAATGTTATTTTCTGGGTCTCGAATTCTTCAAGATTTATTTTACTCCCACTGATTCTTTGGAGAGAAACTCTTTCTCTAGAAAGACACCAGTTCGGGCAACAAACCACTTTGTTGTCCTCTCGGTTGTAAAAGTAATATCCTTTAGTTTCCTTAGGATATCCCACGAAAATACATTTATCAGATTTGTGTGTTAGTTTGTCAGAGATAAGTCTCTTGACATAAACTTCGCAACCCCAAATCCTCATGAAAGATAAACTAGGTTCTTTCCACTCCACATCTCATATGGAGTCTTTGAACCGATTTAGTTGGAACTTGATTTAGTGTGAAAGCAGCGGTTTCTAGGGCGTAACCCCAAAAGGATATTGGAAGATCAACTTGACTCATCATTGATCGAACCATGTCTACACAGTCCGATTTTCTCCTCTCAGACACACCATTCCATTGTGGTGTTTCGGGCGGAGTCAATTGTGAAACTATTCCACAATTCTTTAGATGATCATCAAATTCTTGACTCAAGTATTCACCACCTCGATCTGATCGAAGTGCCTTTATACTTTTGCCAAGTTGTTTTTCTACTTCATTTTGAAATATTCTAAATATCTCAAATGCTTCACTTTTATGTTTCATTAGGTAAACATACCCAAATCTACTATAATCATCAGTGAAGGTTATGAAGTATTGAAATCCTCCCCTAGCATTGCTACTTAATGGTCCGCATACATCGGAATGTATCAACCCCAATAAGTCGCTTGCCCTTTCACCCATTTGGTAAAAGGTGTCTTAGTCATTTTTCAAGAAGACACGACTCACAAGTGTCATATGACTCTAAGTCACATGAACCCAAAAGTCCGTCCCATGGAGTTTTGAGATACGCTTCTCATTAATATGACCCAGACGGCAATGCCACAAATAAGTATGATTTACATCATTAGGTTTAGATTTCTTATTTACATGATAGACATTATTTTCATTCTTGACATCCAAGATATAAAGACCATTAAATGATTAGCAATACCATAAAGCACATCATTTAAATAAATAGAAAATTCTTATTCTCAATAAGAAACTTAAAACCTTCATTATCCAAACAAGAAATTGAAATAATATTTCTGCTTAAATCCGGAACATAATAACAATTGTTCAAAACAAGAATTAATCCGGAAGGTAAAGTGACTTCATAAGTCCTACGGCTAATGCAGCAACTCTTGCTCCATTTCCCACACGTAGATCTACTTCACCTTCTTTAAGCAGTCTCCTATTCTTTAGTCCCTGCACATTTAGACAAATGTGAGAACACATCCGGTATCCAATACCCAAGATCTCAGTGGTAAAAGGAGAATATCTATCATATAGATACCTGAAGTCGACGCAGCCTTGCTGCTCTTCTTCTTTTTTGCTCTTCCAAGAAAGCCTTGCAATTACGTTTCCAATGACCAATTTCTTGACAATGGAAACAGATTGCATCCTTTTGTGAATCAGGTTTTTGCCTCAGAAGCCTTGGCAACCTTTGCCTTGCTTATCTTGGGTTTGACAACTTTTGCCTTACCCTTTCCTTTGGCATTAGCCTTCTTCCCATCATGAACCAAGAGCACGGGAGAACCTTTCTCCACAATTTTCATCTCTGCAGTTTTGAGCATCCCATGCAACTCAGAGAGATTCTTATCCATTCATGCATGTTATAATTCATTAAAAACTGATTATAACTTTTAGGCAATGAATTAAGAATGAGATCTGTGGCTAGCTCCAAGGGATTGGATAGCCAAGTTTCTCAAGGTGCTCTACATAACCTTTCATTTTAAGAAAGTGAGGACTCACTTGTTGCCCTTCATTCATTTTACTAGTAGTGAATGCACACAATGGTCTTGTACCTCTCTTGCCTAGCTTGCTCTGGAAACATGGTTCTCAACTCCACGCCTATCTCATAGGGCTTCCAAATGTTCCAAACTTTGTTGGAGTTTTTGAACAAATAGCAGCAAGCATGAGACAACTTACATCTCTAGAATCAATTACGATGTTTCTTGTAATTGTTCTCTTTCTACCCTAGGGGCAGTAGGCGGTGGTTCAGCGGGGGAGAGGCCCATCGAGAATGTACAACTTATCTTCTTGCCTAAGAACGATTCTTATGCTACGGATCCAATCCATAAAGTTTGTACCATTCTCTTCGAGCTTATCCTTCTCAAGGATCGATCGCAACGACATTGATTGAGTGTTATTAGTCATTATCTACACAATATGCAAAAAAAATTTCCAAAATTTAATAAGTACCGGTTTTCATTAAAGAGATGAATAATGTATTTTTCAAACAAAATACTCCCACTAAATTATATAACCTTCATTACATGAATGTATAATATAATTTAAATGGGTTAAGATCCAACTTTAATTTAATTTCAAGTCCGCTAAGGCGGATTACACAAAATCAAATTAATTAGGTAGACAACTTGTCAATCATATCTCATATGACTCTTAGTTCCTTTTATGAGATTCTTTAAGAAATCAAATTTCAAAAAGCATGTTAAACCTCATCTTTGCCTAGGCCAAAACTGTTTTGACGCCCAATTAAGTCTAACCATTTTAAACGCATAGTTAATGTGTCCCGCTAGGGCGTGCCCACACTATCTATCTTGCTCATACATAAACAAATTTAATGCATCTCGCTAGGGCGAATCTACATTAAAATCACTCATGTACTAACAAGTGTTTTAATCATGGCATGGCAATAAAGACTTAAAAACTTTTTTGAAGGTTTATCACATATAGCATATAAACATTTATGAGCACATAATATAAACATGTTATACATCAAGTTTAGCCACTAAATTAATCCCATTAATTTAAGCATGGTATTTATGTGTCATTAGTTTCTCTATAATTATGAGGATGAGACTATTTCAACTTTGGTTATTATCTCCAAATCAAGACAACAAGAAGTGCGGTCGAAACTAAGCCATCAGGCAACCACAATCCCGTACTAATTCAAGAAACCAAGAAAGTAGTCCATGTGGCCGAAACTAAGCAATAGATGGTCTCGATGAACGTAGGCCAATTGCATTCACAATTCCACATGGATCTCCAATCATTGAATCAGAACTTTGTTTCTCAATTTTAGCAATTATGAACTCTTCATAATTCTAACTTCGTTTATCTTTGAAACTTTGATTGCGATCAAGTTTGGGAAACACAATCTCGATGAACGCGAGATAGCCATCCAAACCTTGAACCAATCTTAGAATCACAAGACTAAACAAATAGGAAAATCAAACCCACAAGATCCCCACATAAACCAACTACCCATAACCCATTCCAGATCAGCAAGTCTGGACTGGTTCTGTTACTGGTTTTGTTGGACCTCTCGAAAATTCCAAATTCTGATTTCAACCAAAAATCAGACAATCTGATCCTTATGTGCGGGCCGCCCAAAACTCACTGTGCGGTCGCCCAAACATGTGCGGCCGCCCAAGTGATTTTGTGCGGTCGCCCAAATGATCAGAATGTACAGAATTTTGAAGTTCGAAAATTTTGTCTCAAAATCGTTTTTCCCCGATTATTAAAACTTTGATCCAATCAAAAATTAATAATCAACAATTCTGAATCCACCATAATTTATTTATTGCGATTGAATCGTGCGATTAAAGTTGTAAAACAATAAACCACATAAAATCACATAACACATAAACAACATATATTCCAATATTCAAATCATGCAAGGCACATAAACAATTTATATACACATAACATGATCCAAGTATTGAATTAATCAACATGAAAGGGGCTCTGATACCACTGTTGGGTTTCGTTCAAACATGCGCAGCGGAATTAAGCATTTAAAATTTTGAAAACCCAAAGCCATAGATCCGTTCATATGATTAAATCAAATACAATAACATGAATATAGGAAAAACTAAAACCTTGATGGCTATCAAATTTTCCTTGGTCTTTGGTGGAGATTTGAAGAATTGATCACGATCACAAAGCTTGAACACGAACTTTGAAGATGATGATTTTCACCCTCTAGCGGTATCCACACTTTCGAACGAATATCAAAGGAGCTTCTTGATCTTGGTTGCTAGACCAAAATTGTGAAACACTTTTTCACAATCAAAAAGAACTATATGGAATTTATTTTGTGTATTATTTGTTCTTTAACCAAGAGTGTCTTAGAACACAAATAAACCCTCTCTCAAACTCTTTGAGACTCACAAAATCATTGGCCTTGAGTGCGGTCGAATTGGTCTTTTATACACAAGTATGACCCTATTCCAATAGGAAACTTGTGTCAACAATCCGTCCAAAATTTTTTTCCTAATCAAATTAGGAATCTGCCACCCGACAGCACTGTGCGGCCGCCCAAAACCCTGCTGTGCGGTCAGCACAACATTCTGAAACAAAACTGGTACATTTCTTAGCTAAGTGTGCGGCCGCCCAGTCCATTATGTGCGGTCGCCCACTTTCCCAGAAAGTCAGAATTTCAAAATTCCAATGTAGTCCTTTTAAAGATTCGTTCTATTGTGTGTGACCCTCTAGGATTATACTAGTTGGCAATGAGCTCAAACATGATCCCATAAGATATGATTAGGTTCTAGCAAACCGTCATACCTACCCAAATAGATAACTAGAGACAAGTTCGCATTCTTTTAGAATATGTCACAATCCTTTGTCCACGATGTCATTGAACACAAGTCATGGTCAAACAGTCAACTTGTTTTGTTCAATACTTTCTCGATTCCGAATATGTTGATAAATTCAAATGCTATTGATCCAATCAATCCATTTGAGTCCGGCCGAACATTTCATCAACATCATTCCTACGAGTGCCCAAGCTTGACATCTCTCCGAGGAGGGACAAATCATTTAGCTTACTATTCTTCCCTACGGTGAATCCGATTATGCCAATCATACCTTTATAACTACTCGGTTTACAAGTAGCGTTTGAATATGTCAAACATAATGTTCATCAAGTGGAAGACTATAATAACTTCATGTCTAAGGATTCAAATGACATAACTAATATGAGATATATGTATGAACATAGACCATGACATAAATCTCATAAAGCGGGTCATGTCCAGTATCTGTTCCAAACAAGTACCCATAAATCTAACATGATCATCCCATGATCATTTAGCCTTTATACTAGTGCTTAACAAGTAATAGGGACGGAGATTATTATAAGTAAACATGAACAACAATAATAATCAAAAACATCTCTTTATTGATATGAAATAAATGATAACAATTACAACGTTTATTAAACGTGCCTAGGGCACCACTACCAACACGG
>JAOWBW010002328.1:34309-94189 GCA_026119855.1 Campanula takesimana
ACAGAACGGAGAGGAAGTGTATGAATGATGCACTGGCGGACCTACATATATGGGTAAGGTGGCCGCGGCCCTCGTTTGTCAAGAAAATACATTTTTTTACTAGTGCAATTATCGCAAATTTCAATTAGATCAGTGCAATAAATTAAACTTTGCCCCCCTTTAAGTGAAAAAAAAAAACACTATAATTTTTTTCTTGCCCCTTACACTAATATAATAATTTTGCCCCCCTTCAAAAAAATTCCTGGGTCCGCCACTGAATGATGGACTATATTTATTGTATTCATCATACATTAAAATCTTTTTGTTTTCCTAAAATTTGACCAATGTGAATTCAAAATACTAACGGAATTATGAATTTGCGCGCGGTGTGGATTGTGTAAATGTAGAAGGAAACAGAGATGAGAAACACCAACCAATCAACCTTTTTTTTCCCTCTATTGGAAATATCCTTATTTATCACTTATCACCACTCCCATGAATTTTACACCCCTCTTCCTCTATCTCTCATTATATTTTGGGTAATATTTTGGGTGACTGTATTTGGATTGTATAAATTGATTCGAAATTTTAGTTTCAATTTTTTACAAATACATGATTTATGTTAGTTAGAGCGAGAATTCTACTTTTATAATAAATGATCGAACCGATATGAAGTAGAGTGCTCAATTATCTGACTGTGGGAAGATAGTCTCTTTTAAATCTCTCTTTTAATTTTCCTTAATTTGTGTGCCAAACTTTTGGTCTCAAGTAAAATGAAACGGATCAAGTCAAATGAAACGGAGGGAGTATGTTTTAACCTCTTTCAATATAGAAAGACAGTCTCTTTTAATTTTCAATAATTAATACAAGTTATTAATGTTATTTTATTTTATTTAAAAAAAAAAAACAGAAAAAATGTTACAAAATAACTTTAACGATTTATCAATATCTTTTTTTTAAAATTTCACTAAAACGATTAAATTGATATTTATATATCATGAAAATTTATCAAAAAGTAAACGACTGTTATTTCTTGACAAAAGAATGAGACTATTTTTTGAGGGTTTTTGCGACATACTCCCTCTGTCTCATTTTAAACTCAAAGTAAAAATTATCAACTTAATTGTGTGGTTTGATTAAAAACTTACGTAAATTTTAATTATCTAAATGGAATTTTAAAATTTGATATTGATTCACTATTAATAATAATTTCATATATAATTTTAGTTTTTTATTAGAATAATCAAAATATCTTCAAATTTTTGTTAAAGTGCGATAAAATTGCCAAATTTCGTATTAAATTTGAAGTTTAAAATGAGACGGAGGGAGTATGTAGTATGATTCCAACGAATAAACAAAGTACTCCCTCCGTATGTCAACCTTTCCTGTATAGTCGGTCCCAGAGTATATTTTTTGGATGTCAAATTCATAAAATGGTAAAAATCTCTATTATTCCTCTCACTCATTCTCTCTCATACTTTACTTTTATACTCACAACACCAATCAACTTACTATTCCCTACCCTACCTTCTATTTTCTACCTCACTTTTCAATTTTCATACTCACAACACTTCTAATCACTTCCAGCATTTCTTAATCTCCGTATAAATAGGAGGGTGGACATATACTGGAGGGATTATCAACTAAGAAAATGAACATTTGTTCAAAAAAAAAAATAAAAATGAACAACCCCCACCCCCCCCCCCCCCCCCCCCAAAAAAAAAAAAAAACTCATCTCTATTTATACCTCTCCTTCTTCTTCCAAAATAGAGTGAATTAGACCCAAACAAAAGAAACACAAACCAGAAAATCAAGAGTGCTCTTTACGAGAGTATCTCTCCCTCCCTCCGGACCCGGAACCGCTCCACCCATTTTAGCTTCACCCCTCCACCAAACGGCTACGATCAAGGTCACATAGGCGAGCTCTCATCTGTGCGACTAAGATGATTTCAATTTTTTGTGGGTCCTACCGAGCTCGGACACATCTCATCCGCCGAACACAAAATCCAATGAGGTGGCTCTAATCGGAGCCATTGGGTGGAGCGATTCGAAATCCCCCTCCCTCCATTGCCTACTCATTCTCTCTCATAGTTTACTTTTATACTCACAACACCAATCAACTTACTATTCCCTACCTCACCTTCTCTCTTCCACCTCACTTTTCATACTCACAACACTTCTAATCACTTCCATCATTTCTTAATCTCCGTATAAATAGTAGGGTGGACATATACCAGAGGGATTATCAACTAAGAAAATGAAACATTTGTTTTTTTTTTAAACACCCCCCCCCTCCCCCCCCAAAAAAAAAAACTCATCTCTATTATACCTCTCCTTTCTTTTCCAAAACAGAGAAAATTAAACCCAAACAAAAGAAACACAAACCAGAAAATCAAGAGTGCTCTTTACGAGAGTATCTCTCCCTCCCTCCATTGCCTTCAATATCATTCACACACAAACCCTCCAAATCCAATCAAATCGAATCAATTCAAGTTATGTGCAAATCAAAACATGTCCAACACTACCATCACCATAACTTCCGATCGAAAACCGCCCCGAACAAACTTCTACTACGACCTTCTCGCCATTACCAAACCCGACCCGGAATGCCAGACCCATTTCACCATCTTCCCACCCCAACCGAGATCCTCTCCGAAACCAGAGCCTTATTCAACCTTTCCTTCCCCATAGCACTAACAGCTCTAATCCTCTACACCCGTTCCATCCTCTCCATGCTCTTCCTCGGCCACCTCGGCGACACCGAACTAGCAGCCGGCTCATTAGCTATAGCTTTCGCTAACATCACCGGCTACTCTGTTTTATCCGGCTGGCTCTCGGCATGGAGCCACTCTGTTCTCAAGCTTTCGGCGCCAACCGACCCAGGCTTCTCTCTCTAACTCTACACAAAACCATTATCTTTCTTCTTCTTGTTTCCGTCCCAATCGCATTTCTATGGTTAAATATGTCCCAGATTTTGTATTATTTACATCAAGACCCAAACATTACGATTTTGGCTCACACTTATCTCTTCTTCTCTCTCCCTGATTTAATATCAAATTCATTCATCCACCCAATCCGCATTTACCTTCGAGCTCAAGGAATCACCCATCCGCTCACGTTAGCATCAATCACCGGCACCATTTTCCACTTGCCCATGAACTTTTTATTCGTCTCGCACTTCAAGTTTGGTGTCGCCGGCGTCGCCGCAGCTTCGGCGGCGTCGAATTTCATCGTACTAATCGTCCTCGTTTCATACGTTTGGATTTCTGGCTTGCACTTGCCAACTTGGACTGCGCCGAGCTGGGACTGTTTCAAAGACTGGGCGCCGCTTGTCCGATTAGCCGCGCCAAGCTGTGTTTCGGTTTGTCTGGAATGGTGGTGGTATGAAATCATGATCGTACTGTGTGGGCTCCTTGTGGACCCCAAAGCCACGGTGGCGTCCATGGGTATCCTAATCCAAACAACGGCACTTTTGTACGTATTTCCATCCTCACTCGGGTTTGCGGTTTCGACCCGGGTCGGTAACGAACTCGGTGCGAACCGGCCCAATAAAGCCCGTATATCCGCTATGGTGTCAATATTTTTCGCGGGCCTAATGGGCTTATCTGCCATGCTATTCGCAACCTCTATGAGGAATGTGTGGGGACGGATGTTTACTATCGAACACGATATTTTACGATTAACTGCTGCAGCTCTTCCGATACTGGGACTTTGCGAGCTTGGTAACTGTCCACAGACCGTTGGATGTGGGATCGTGCGTGGTACAGCCCGCCCATCCACGGCGGCTAATGTGAACCTCGGAGCATTCTATCTAGTGGGCATGCCCGTGGCGCTTGGGCTAGGGTTTTGGCTCGGAGTCGGGTTTTCTGGCTTTGGATTGGATTGCTTTCGGCCCAAGTTTTTTGTGCTGGGCTCATGTTGTATGTTGTTGGGACAACGGATTGGGAACAACAAGCTAAGAAAGCCCAAGTACTTACGTGTAGTAGCACCGGAGTAGATGTTGTTCCAGTGCAGCCGGATTATAAAGATGAAAAGGAGCCGTTGATTTGTATAGTGGTGACCTCATCTTGATAGGATCTATTGTAGAGATCTTTTTTATGTGATTTCCAATTTTTTAAATTATTTTTCTCATCTTTTAATTAAGTATGAATGTGCATTACTTTTTGGTTGGGAACTTTTAGGGATTACAAAAGTATAGATGAGAAATTTTGTTAATTATTTTATTCTATCTTAAATTTAGTATTGTGATCCGAAATATGATATTTATTATCTTATAATATATGTCACAGTTTACCATTTAATGTTTGCAAAGAATATATATATTGAGTTTTTTTTTTTTTTTTTAGGAAAAAAAAGAATGTATTTATCTGTTTATCATTACCATAAAAAATTGCACTTAATTACTCTCGAAATATAATATCCTTCCATCCCAAAAATGATGTTCTCACTTTTTTACTGTTGATATGATGAACTTGATTTTTTTATTTTTATAGTTTCTTAACTAAAAATTAAAATAAAAAATTATTACAAGTTAACTTAATTGTTTTAATGAACATTAAAAAATTGATATTAATAGTAATTATATTGTGTATAATTATAATACAACACACTCCGTATTTATTTTGGGACTAATAATAAACGAAAGCACGAGAGGGACATATGGGAGAGCATTACTTGGTTACTTCTCATCAAACATAAGAGCAATATCACATGTATGCAAGGCCTGTCTTAAAATGTATTAAAATTCTAGGGCCATGTTCAAAATTATTATTTAGGATCAAAAACTAATTAAAAAAATAAACCAAATATAATACTACACATCCGTCTCAAAATAAATGTTCATTTTTTTTTTTTAGTTTGCTCTTAATAAAGGGAAAAATTGACCCTTCAAAAATTGTGTATAATACAACATACACTCCGTTTAAAAATTTAAACGGAGGTAGTAGTATAAGAGAACATTAAAAATAGACCGTTCAAAATTTGAGGCCCTGAGCGGAGCGGTTACTCACCTCGCCAGCCGGCCCTGCATGTATGATCAATGTTAGGCTCAGAACTTGGGATCATACTTATCAGAGAGAGAGTACAAGTATATTTTAAGGCAATTGGAGAATATTTAAAAGTTTGTACATTAACCTAGTAGGGATCGCATTAGTGTTCTGAAATGGAGCCCCATGCAAACGTATTTCTGTTAAGGCTGTCTAGTGGACATTGTCCAGTTGTTTATAGTTATACTTATTTCGACAGTTTCGGCCCCTAAGTTTGTGCTCATCCAGCACGATATTTATTTAAATGCCAACTTTATAATTCTCCTCTTTATTCATAAAACAACAACAATAATAATAGTAATAATCAAGTGTTTATAATCTAATATTCTCATAAAAAATTTAATAGACCAAAAAAATGCTTATTCTCGTTGTCAATCCCAAAATAAACTCCACAACCCAATTTTCGCAACGGGTGAGGCAAAATTTGTGGTGAGCAGTAGAGAGGGGGTGTACGATTTTGGTCCGCGAGATAAGGATAGAAAAGGGAGGAAGAAGAGATGGAGAGTGTGCAGGGGAGGGGGAGGAAAAGGCCATGGAGAATGCCTTGTCTGTTTTTAAAGTGGCAGGAGAAGATGATGGATCAGCTTCAGTGGCTTGCAGAGTATGCACGAGGCATAGTCACACATTTAACCGTACGTCCACCCATCTCACTTCTCCCTCGTACGTCCGTCCCAATTGATAATCTCGTTTTGACTTTTCAAAAACATTTTAAAGTTATATTGTAAGTTTAAAAAATTCACGTATTTTAAAGTTTTAATTATGAATGAAATTACATTTTTGGGACAAAAAAAAAAAAAAAAAAAAAGGAATCAGACGATCATTATAATAAGACGGGGGAATATTTTATTTCCCTGTGTCAACTACTCCTACAGTTTGTTCTTATCGTTGCATGTTGTCAATCACCGTTTTTTTCAGTCACAAATTTGGTATTTCGATAAGATATTATGCAATTTTGCAATTTATGTCCTATCTATATATTATTGCAACTATCTATGGATATGTTACATATTTATGTCAGCAATACTGACAAAAAAATATAAGGAGACTTCTAGATCGATTTGGAGTAATTATATACATTATACTCCATCCGTCTCATTTTAAATCAATTAGAAAATTATCAACTCAATTATACTTTGACTTAAAATTACAAAATAAATAAATAAATAAAAAACTATAACATTATAAAAATTGTTATCGATTCACCATTAATTATAGTCTCGGTAATAAAATTTAGTTTTTTATTAGGATAATCAATGTTTCTATAAACTCTTGGTCAAAATGCGATATATTAGACCATTTTAACTTTGAATTTGAAATTTAAAATGGGACGGAGTATACTTGAAGAAGGGTTGTCTATAATCCTGCAAAAATGTTGTTAATATGTCCGTGCATGTACATCCACTATTTGACGTCACAATGTGATTATCCAAAGGAAAGTCCGTTCACTTCTCATTTGTTTGCATCTCAAATTTAGTGGGATGGTGTGCCATCAAAGAAAGTGAATAGCCGATAAAGTTTGACATCTTGATAGATTGACATATACTCCATCGTCTTATCAAAAAAATAATATTCACGTTTGACTATTCAAACTTTAAGGATATGAATATTTGTTTTACTAGTCATATTGTGTTTATACCCATTTAAGCTTAAATTGTAAAAATGAGAAAAACTTTTGGGACAATGAAGATTGACAAATGAGAAGATCATTTCGGGATAGAGGGTGTACATTACAGTATATACATACTAAAAATTCAATGTTTTCTGAATCCTTTGTATTTTTTTTTTTTTTTTTGGACAAATTAACAAAAAAGGTAATGAAACTATATATCATGAGAGTTCTAATACAATTATTAACTATGGTAAATTTATTATAGATAGAGCAAAAGCAGAAACTAACTGACCCATATGTAGATTAATTCTAGATGCATGATCAGCAAACTACAGAATTTTGGGGCAACAACCATTATCATATTGCTATTTAATTGCCATTCTTTAAATTTGCAATATAATCTTACTCTTATATTGAAGTTGGGAGGTGATAACAATATGAAGAAAGGTGGGGGTGGGAGGGAGCAGGCCCGTCTCAATATTTGTAGGGGCCCTGTGCTAAATATTCATACGGGCCCATACTATATAATACTCGTCCCAATTTTTTTGTTACTAATTTATATTTTGGGCGTCCCATTCTAATGGTTACTACCAAAAATAGCAAAAAATCTTTGATATTCTTCACACTCATTCTCTTTCCTATTTACTTTTACACTCACAACACCAATCAACTTACCATTCTCTATCCCACATTCTCTCTACTGTTTTACTTTTCATACTCACAACACCTACTCCACTATAATTATTATATTTACTTTTCGTTAATTCCCGCGCATTAAGTTTTGGTAACCAAAAATATGGGACGGAGGGAGTTATTGAATTTTAATAAAATAAGCACTAAAACTTTAAAAATTATTTATTTCTTTAATCATTACATTTAACACATAACTTAAAATTACCAAAGTACTTTCTATAAGGTGTACCACTCAAAACTACAAATAAAATAAAACAATAACTAAAACGAAAACACCGATACTCCTCTGTCTTATAATATTTTACATTTTTTTAAAGAGATTTTTCTTTTTTTTTTTTCATCTTTTTAGAGTTTGGTCCATTGACTTGGGATTAAAATGGGCAATGCTAGGGGCACAAAAGATGATTACAAAATGATATATACAAAGTGAGGTGACGATATTTTATTGGTTGTATCGATTGTGGACCCGGCACACTCTAATAAAAAACACCAATAGAATTTTTAGACATCATTTTGTAAGTCACATTTTGTGGAACTTTTTTGTGACTTTATATTTACCGATTAAAATTCATTCATATACTAGTTGAGTGGAATCAGATATTCACATGGCTTGGTTCAAAAAAAAAAAAAAAATTACAGCCGGGCTTGGGTACCATAGTACTCATATATCAACTGACTTAGGGGGGCCTTCAGATGATGGAAAACCACACATCTATTTCAATAGTATACCTATACTCTATACTACATGGGATCAAGTAATTTGGGGGCCCTCATTTTTTGGAGGCCCAGTGCAGTTGGTCTGGCTGCACTGCCTATTCACCGGGCCTGGGAGGGAGGGAGCCATATCATGTGGAAGCATGATGGACATGGCTATGGGATATTTCTTTCTTACAATGTGAGACAGGGAGAGTGTGTATGTGCATGCATGTAGGCTGTAGCTTCATTGCTTCCTTATCTAAATCTCTTGCCTTAATTCAATTCTACCGCTTTTCAAACTATTCAGGTACTCCTTCCGTTCCGAAAAGTTACTACTATTTGACTTTTGACTGTCAGCACAGGTTAACTTTGACTAAACATTAATATCGATATATGATCATTCCATTGAAATTCCAGAGATTTATCAATAACAATTTTTAGTATTTCGCTACGATGATCATTATGTTGAAATTATTATATTTAGTCAAAGTTTGATTGTGTTGATCGTTTAAAGTCAAATAAATGAGATTATGTTTTGGGACGGAGGGAGTATATTATACTCGATATAAATCTGCCATTCCTCAACTTACAACCCTCCAACAACACCATTATCAACCCTCCCTCAAACCACCCCATCATTCTTGCCCCTCTCTACACAAACACACATATGCAAACCCAAAAAACTTAATTTAAATGTAACTAGAAAAAAACATAGTGGATGAAGACTAAGCCCTTATCCCTAAGAAACTGTCTTCCTTATATATATTTCTCCCCATGATCAAAACCTAGCTTTTGCATGACCCTTGTTTGTTTGGTTTATATATTTTTCTCAGTTCCCATGATCATTAATTGTTCAACTTATAGTACACATATATATATATATATATATATAGTGTTACAACTCCTAATATTGGTATGTTCTCCTATATTGATATGTTCCCCATAAGAGGAACTCACACATCTCCATTATAATAACATGACTTTTTTATTTTGGATTTCTACACACCATGTTAGCCTCATTTTCTCTCCCATCTTCTTCAACTCCATCTAAAGTGGACACGTGTGGGACCCCTCCAAGTTCAAAAGGTTGATATTTTGATGAAAAAAATATTCATGCAAACATACCCTTGTGCTAGCTAGTTTGTGGATATTATTTATGATTATTATTAATTAATAAGCAGTTTATGGTATATATTCACAAGTTGTAGTTGTTTTGTGGCATGCCAACCTAGTAGATATATAGATGTGACATAATACTAGGGTTCCCTTTGGGTGACAAGTTGCCATTGTTTTTATTACTTATTAAAATCTTTAATCCTAATTCGATGAATATATATGGATGGCGCATGGGCCTCGACTAGAAGACCCTCCATTGCATGATTCCACTTTCGTTGTGTTCATATCGATTGAACTTGAATTTAAAAGGAATATCACGTAAAATTTAATTATTTCCATTATTAAACTATATTTATCTACATTAATGCTACATTTCAGGTCTACTGCAACGATGAAATACATTGCTATAGTTGCCTGTCGCCTCTAATGCAACGCTCACGAACCATTGCATCCGCTTGCGTTGTTTTAGGTGTAATGCATCAGGGAAAGTAATCTAATGCAACACCTTTATTTAGCCATGGCATTAGATTGACATCTAATGCAGGGGGTGGCAAACAGTTGCGATTAAGCAACATTCACATTTGCAACAGTTTGGTGAAATAATGCAACGGTTCACTACTAAACTACTAATGCAATGCCATTGTCAAAAAAACTATGTAGACATCTGATGCAACGGTTACTAGGGGTGGATTGGTAGGTATACCGAGTGTATTTTGCTTGTACCGTGTACCAACCAAGTATGATTTGGTATACAAAAATATGTACCAGTACCAACCACAAAAGTCGGTATACCAAGTTTATTGGTACGGTTGGTATTCGGTTGGTATGGTTGGTACTCGATATATACCAAATGTAAATGAAGACAAAAAAAATTGCATTTTTTCTTGTTAGACTTTCTTATCTAGTATTAAAAAAAACACATTATAACATAAAATAGAACTCAAATACAAATCATAAAGTCTTGAAACTAAATAAAAGTAGAACAATTGAACTCTTGCAAACTAAACAATACAGTAACTCTAAATAATATTCACCACGACTCCAAATCCAAAATATCACAATAAGGCAGTTTGAATTTTTTTCCTAAATCTTAATAAAGTAACTTAGGTTAGAAAAAGGAAATTAATGTTTGATACTCCATTCGTCCCCAAATAATTTGAGTTTTAGAACAAGTATTAGAAAAAACAATCAATAAATATCAAATAGACCAAACTACCCTTTGAATATTTCAAGTACCTAGACAATTAGACGGAGACAATTAGACGGAGTATTATATATGTGAGCGTGCGCGTGTGTTTATATATATATATATATATATATATATATACTCCCTCCGTCCCGCTTGTATTAGGAATTTTGGTCAAGTAATTTATACTTTGACCAACAATTTGAAGAAAAATAATTATCTTAATGAAAATCTAAAAACGGTTATTTAGTTTATTATTAATCGTGAACAATAACAATTTTCAAATTTTTATTAGCATTACTATTTTTCTTCAAATTATTGGTCAAAGTATTATTTTTTGACCAAGAATCCTAATTCGAGCAGGACGGAGGGAGTGTATATATTTATTTATTTATATATATATATATAAAGTTGGTACATGGTATACCAACCAAAGTCAATATTGTATACCGTGTACCAACCAATTAGACAAAAAATGGTACGGTACTACCTACCAAAAAGTTCGGTATACCGACTTATTTATACCAATTGTAATTCGTACGGTTGGTATACGGGTTGGTTGGTACGGACGAGTACAATTTGCCACCCCTAACGGTTACATATATTGTAATAATAAAAATGATAATAATAATAATACTAATAATATTATATTAATGATAATCTTAAATAAATAAATCAATATAAAATAAAAATATTTTGATTGACATAAAAAGTAGCATGACTAGTTGTTAATATAAAATCAATTATTAACTAAGAAAATCAACGATAATTAAAAATAGTATAGTTAAAGTAAAGTGACCTCAAGTCCTAGCCACTACACATAGGTTGGTGCAGGAATTTCAGTGTTGGATCTCTAGCCAAGGCCCAATATGTTTTCTATCACCAAAATGACTGCCCTCATGATAGATATGGGCTGAGACTAACTATAAGTATATGGGCGTTCTTCGGCCCAATTCGGCCTACACAATTATCTTATACAAGACCTGATAAAACTGGGGCAAATTGCAATTTAGTTACCTGAGTTTTACACAATGTTTCAATTGGTTCCTGAATCCGTTTTTCAGCAAATTGGTTACTCCAGTTTGTCATTTAGTTGCAATGTGGTATAAAAATGGATGGATCGTTTAAAAACTAACAAAAGTGGATGAAAAACCTAACGAGCTTCTTTCAAAATTGCAATGGTTAACCCTACAATTTAAATTTTCCCACTTCACCCCCTAACTCCTAACGAATGTTTAAAAACTAACATAATTTGCATGCATATGTCCAAAGATTAGTGTTTCAGTCATTTTCATTTTATTTATTACATCAAAATTATAAAAATTATGATATCTATCATAAAAATAATAATTTTATTTAACTTATGACAAATACATATCATTCATAAAAATACTAATTTTATTTAACTAAAATTATAAAATATGATATCCAGAGCGGAACAGTGTTTTGGCCCGTCGAAAAAAAATGAAACCACCAAAAATGGCGATCTCTCCACCCACGTTCCTTCTCCCCCTTCTCGCGACCACTGTTTTCTCTCTGCTCCATCCAAGTTGGTTTGGTAGTGCTTGCCTTCATGATCTCCATCCATTTCATTTTTTCCATCCATTTCATTAAAAAACTAACAATCCATCCATTTTTATACCACATTGCAACTAAATGATAAACTGGTGTAACCAATTTGCTGAAAAACGGATTCAGGAACCAATTGAAACATCGTGTACAACTCAGGTAACTAAATTGCAATTTTCCCATAAAACTGAAACGACACATAGACGATTAGCATGGCGCTGCGCAAAGAAATCTTATACTCCCTCCGTCCTAAAATGATATTTACATTTGACTATTCAAACTTTTTAAAGATATGAACTTCACTAGTCATGTTTTGTTTGTACATTTTAAAGCCTACATTATAAAAGATATGAACACTTCCTTCACTAGTCATGTTTTGTTTGTACACTTTTAAGCCTAAATTATAGAAACATCAAGAACTTTTTGGGACGATAAAAAATGACAAATATGAAGATCATTTTGGGACAGATGGAGTATATTAAAGTTGGTGAGGAGGGTTGTGGGTTTGACATGTGTACATGTTTTAGCAAAAGCTTGAATTTGGAGAAGCCACATCAAATCATCCTAAAATGTAATGACTTTTGATATTCACATTCTTAGCTAATACTCTTAGTTAATCAAATTAGTAATTATATAAGTTAACTATACTATTAATAGTATAAGTTAACAATAGTAATTACTATACAAATACAAGTTAAATATTACTATTAGTAATATTAGTTAACTATAATAGTTACTATATTAATTAGCTATTACTATTAATAGTATTAGTTAGCTATAATAGTTACTATATAAGTGAATTATTACTATTAATAGTTTTAGCTAACTATAATAGTTACTTTATAAGTTAGTTTTTACTATTAATAGTATTAATTAACTATAATAATAGGCTATATACATTAACTATTACTACTATTATTATTAGTTACTTATAATAGTTATTATATAAGTTAAATTATTAATTTTTAATATTATTTAATCATAATAGTTACTATATTAATTAACTATTACTATTAATAGTATTAGTTTATTATAATAATTATTATTATATAGATTAAGCATTGCTATTAATATATACTCCCTCTGTCCCGCCCGAAATAGGATTTTGGTAGTTTTTTTTTTATAGTTTGACCATGTAATTTAAATAAGAAATAATTATCCTAAAATAAATTTAAAAAATGTTATTGAGAATATTACTAATTGTGATACAATAACAATTTTTAAATTTTTATTTGGATCATTATATTTTCTTCAAAAGACCCGGTCAAAGTAAAGTAAAGTTTACCAAAATCCTATTTCGGGTGGGACGGAGGGAGTATTAACTATTACTATCAATAATATTAGTTAATTATATTAGCTATTATAATAATAATAATAATCATATAGATTAATTATTATTATTAATAGTATTAGTTAAAATGATGATTACTATATTAGTTAACTATAGTTAAAATATTTTTTTAAGACATAGTATTGATTTCCCGTGCAAAGCAAGCGCCGCTAGTATCTTAAAATGTTTGTGGTTTGATTGCATAATGTAATGTTGTTAATTTGTAGGAGAGGTGTGATGAAAATGAAAACCTCAAGATTGTTGAGGTTGATCCAGGCAGGCCCAAATCGAGATCCATAAGAACCAATACATGGGCTTCATATTACGTCCCAGCCCTTTCAACCCCACACCAAACTCCGTCCCGCCTATCAAGTGCAAGAAGATCTGCCTCGACGCCGGTTGGGCCTCCTTCTCAACGGCCCAAATAACCCCTCGGTTCACAAATTCTTCCGGGCCCACCTAGAGCCCTTGCGCGGACAATAGCAGCGGTGCAACTCAATGAGAGATGATGGAGCCAAGAAGTAGCAGAAGTGGGATTAGAATGCAGGGGTCATGTTGACAAGCTCAAGAAGAAGTTTTTAGTTTCAAGAATGTTGTGATGGGTAAGATTGGTCATAAGTCCTCACAGATTGTTAGAATGTCAATTTTCGTCAGTTATAGTTGTTGGTTTTTGTTTTTGTTTCCGTTGTCACATTCTTTTAGTTGAGTCTTAGCTCACACGGCATAGACCCTTACCTTTCACACGAAAATCAAAGTTAAGGTGGCGTTTGTTTTTTTCATTCAGATCTGAATGGAGTCTGAATGTCTAGCGAATCAGACATTCTCCAATTCAGATTGTTTTTTTTTTTCCAGCTTTCAGATCTGAATAGAGACTTTTGATCTGAATGGAGTCTGAATGAATCAGACCTAAAATGAAGTCTGATTAGAGTCTGAATGGTGTCAGAAGCAACAATAATTAAAATGCTTTTTCACTTTTCTTTTAGCAAATAAAAATCTATTATTATCCATTAATTCTCATGCTTATACATAATATTTCAAAAGGTTAACACTTAAAAAAAAACAATTCAGATGTGAATTCAGATGAAAAAACAAACAGCTTGAATAATTCAGAATTCAGTCTTCAGACGCTGCCTCTTATTGATTCAGATGTGAATTCAGATTTCAGGACTTAACACTTAAAAAAAACAAACGCCACCTAAATGTTCGATTCCCCTCAATGTTGTCATAAAAAAAACGTATCACTGCTCCTGTATTAAGATCTTTATTTATCTTGCTTTAGGCTAGCGATAGGGTTGATAATTCCCATTCCTTTCACGCGATTAATTTGACAACAACTTCAACTTATACGTACCCCCACTCATTATTGAGTACAATCTCTTTCATGTTTTAATCTATTCGGTTTTCATACGACCACAAATATGCAATTTCACGTTTAACGCTTTTGTTTCATTAACTGTGAAGCTGAGATTTCATGTCTGAGAATCGGATTTTTAACGAGACTCCATTGAAGAAAGCATGATTATTTCAGTACAAGTTAAAATATCATTCCCATGCATGCAAGTAACTCTGTTAATATATACTCCCTCCGTCCCAACACAAGTAGGACTTTAGCCGTCCCAGAACAATTGAGACTGCCCAAAATAGAAATGTTTTAATATACTTATATTCAACCAACCCCATCACTTAACTCCACTCATTATCTCTCTTCATTTTTCACCACTCATTTTATTCAATCAACACCACTATTTACCCCACTCATTCTCTCTCTTCATTTTCTACCACACATTTACTACTTTCTCTTAATTATTGTGCCCACTCCTCTAAGTCCTACTTGTGGTGGGACGGAGTGAGTATACAAGTTATGTCAGTATCTAAAAAAAACAATTATTCAGATTCAGAGTTTGATCCATTCGAAGCCATCTATGAAGCTAAGTGAAAGAAATGGCTTTGCTTCCTCGTCCGTCAGTTCTCTTGACCATGGCACCCGACCCGCATGCGTTGACCCTGGTCCACTGCACTTGTATTGCCCATAAAACACAGTCCTGCGCATTGGATCTTACACAACGTTAGTGCCAGATACAAACCCTTCCTTAATCATACTATTTGTTACACCATCTCCAACAGTTTCTTTATAATCTTTATAATAGTGCAATTTTTACACCAAATATTTCCAACAGTTTGCTTCAAATCTTATACTCCCTCTGTCCCTAAATGAGTGTCCATTTTCAAGAAATATTTGTCCCTAAATGAGTGTCTTTTTTTTAACATAACTTTCTCCCTAAACCTTTTTTTTCGATTTTTTTTTTCACCGGTTTCTTTATACGTGCAAAACTAAAGGTTTGGAAAGGAGATTACAAGATTATATATGAATCGTTGTTACCAAATTGTTCAAAAAATTGAGATTTTCAGTGTCCCTTAAAATGAAATTTGGACACTCATTTAGGGACAGAGGTAGTACTAAATAAGAATATCATAAAAATATTCATTATCGTTTCACATATATAAATAATAGTAGGTTATATAATTTTATATTGTAAAATATTTTCATATATATCAAAAACAAAAACAAAAAACGGATATTTAAAAAGAAAAAGAAGAAGAAGAAAAACGGGATAACGCAACACTATCCCTTGCACCAAAGTTGGAGTAAAACAATACTCTATTTTTGGAGTTTTAGAGTACCGTTGGAGATGGTCCCAAAACAAAACAGGTATTCCTCCGTCTCAAAACAACTTACACCATTTTAACTGAAATATTCAACATAATTTAATTGCAATTTGACAAAAACTTTATTAAAAAATTGACGATACTATTAATAATAAAAAAAATTGTTATTGATTCACCAATAAAAATACTATAGATAAGAATTCTTTTATATTTACTAGAATCATCAAAAAATTTATAAAATGTTGGTCAAAATGTAACTGAGTTAATCGTTTTAGTTAAAATAATACAAGTTGTTGTGGGACGGAGGGAGTGGATCCATTAACCAACTCACTAAGTAGATTCCTATTGTACAATATTTGTTTCATTCTTGGAATACATTTAAATTTTCAAGTTATTTTTACTCCATCAGTTTCAGCTCAACATGCACGCTTACTTGTTTGAATAGTGTTATTGATAAGCTTTGGTTATTAAAGTGAATTTTTTTTATTATTAATATATTAATTATACACATCTTGTTCCCACTTACAATGCTTTTTTATGTATAAATATCTTTATTTTTTGTTCTCAACTATAACTATAACCATGACTATAACTATGTATATTGAGTTGGGACGGAAGTGGTAGGTTAGTGTGAGCGTGCGTCCATGGCAGAGTTTGTGATATAAGAAAGGTAGACCATAAACATAAAGTTATTATACGAAAGCAAAAAGGTAATAGGACAAAGGGCAACGCCCATACTAGAGAAGAAGAAAAGGATTATGGGTTTGCTAGTTAGGGGACGTCGGCACCGGCCGCCAACCCACTTCCAAAGCAAATGCTCTATTTTCCACTTCCACTAACCAGTGGGTATCACCCCCATCCCCATCCCCATCCCACTCCCAATTCCAATCCCATCAGTATGTGTTAGTGTTTCTCTCTTAGGATATGTGAAAATAAGATCAAACTTAAGGTTTAATTAGTATGTGTGTAAGTGTAAGTGAGAGAGATTTTTCTTATTTATTTATTTAAAAAAAGAAAAACACGATTATCGGGTGTCTACATTAGTCAAAAGTAAATTTAAATATTCATTTGGAGACGGGAGAGATAGAGGGAGCTTACATTTCGCGATTAGGGTCGCCCCAATTGTACCATCCCTTTGGGATGATAATGTTGTCCATATAAGTGTAGGCAAAAACAACCCTTGAGAATGGACCCCAAGCCCTCCCTAGGTAAAGTGCACCTGAACCTGTCACTTTACATTTCAAGAATGAAAACCCAGTGTCATCCAACAGGCTGCTCCGCCCTTGTGCCGTTAATGCTCCCGTCACCGGTGCTATAGCATGCACCTGACATCCCTGTCAGTCATACATTCTATAATTAACTTCCATCACACCATTTCAACCTCAAGAAATAAAACAAATAAAAAACAAACTAAACTGTCATGGAAAATTAAAATATGGATCCACAAAAATTGTTACTTTTTAATATTCTTTGGTGGGTCCCACATGTCCGTGCGTTCAAAATTCTTCCAGAGCATTTAAGTGTTGTAATTTTCAAAATTCTCTGGTGGGTTTCATATTGCCCGTGCGTTTGAAATTGTTTCAAGTGCATTTGTGTTGTATTTTACAATAGAATAATACTAGGGGCACAAACCCCTAATATTGCTCATTACGATATTCTTTGGTGGGCCCCACATTGCCCGTGTGTTTAAAATTCTTTCAGTTGCATTCAAGTATTGTATAGTCTCGAGAGAGATTGAACCTCAAATAAAGAGAGGCCATTGCCAAAGATGAAGTCGACCGAGCCTTCAATATAGCAATCCTTGTAATAATGCCTGCCCAAGTGATCATACAGCGTGTCCTGTGCACCCAAGAACTTACACCCAAGAAATGTTGCCGTATCCGCCGATATCCTGAACGCAACCGCTTGCTTACCGACAGCTCCGGGTGCCGGAACCGGTGTTGTATTCTGCATGATCACCCAATTCATTTTCATGTGATCTAGTGCATGTATACTCCCTCCGTCTCAAAATGATCTTCTCAATTGTCATTTTTAATCATCTCAGAAAGTTTTCTTATTTCTACAATTTGGCTTAAAAAGTGCATAAACAAGACATCGCCAATGAAGTAAGTGTTCATATTTAAAAAAATTGAATAGTCAAATACGAAGATCATTTGGGTACGGAGGGAGTATAAAGTAATAGCCCCGGGACAGTTAATGATACCTTGAATGTAATGTTCTTGGCAATGAAATAAGGAGAATTCACAGCAAATGTAGCAGAGCCATAGGTGCCCATTGGCTGCCCTTTTGCGCCAATTGTCTTTGCAGTATCTCCCCATTGCACTATAGTTTTGTCAGCCCCTGCCCCTTCTATTGATATGAATGACTTTAATGGAGGTATATTCACCTTCTCCCTGCCAAAATTTCATGCTATTTTTCATCAATATCAATTTCGAGAAAATTATGCGAAAATAATATACTTTCACATTCTTGCGCATGTAAATGAGGTTCAGGGGAGCACAGAAACCCGGTGATCATGTCTCACGAATAATGACTTGTCTATGCTTCCAAAACTATTGAACAACTAACATATCAGTTGAGTAACATGTAGATATTGAGTGCAACGGTGATACATCGTCATTATTACACCAAGATAATGTTTTGCGATATATAGGCAACTTTGCTGATGTGGAGGCAAGGTCAGCAACGTTGTTGCCTCCACATCAGCAAACCTGGTATCCTTGTTTTGCAAGTTTAGTGATGTGGTAGAAATAATTGGATTGTGATAAAAGTGACGCAATATCGGTTAGCAATCAATATATATTCTCGGAGTAACGCAAAGATGATCAACAAGAAAGACAACTCATGAGCCACTAAAAATAAAGATCAATTCTCCATCAAGCCTTTTCATCAAGAACAAGTTTGGACAAAAAGAAAAATGAAACAAATTTTATTTTCACTGCTGACACTAACAAATGAAAAACCCATAATGCCATGATCTTAACAAGACTTGCATTTGATTAAAAAAAATATTTCAAGTGAATTTACATTATTACCCTCATACCCTGCATGAATCTTGATTACAACATAATTCAACTAGAAAACAGAGTGTAAGAGAGAGAGAGAGAGATGTTACTTGTAAACCCCTGCATGAACTTTGATGACAACTCTAAGAAGATTGATGAAGGGGAGGGAATCAATGGCACCTTGAATGGTTGTGAAGTCGCCATAAGCCGGATTCTTGTCGACGGTGAGAGAGAAGGAAGGGAAGAGCTTATTTTTCGCAGTGTTGAAGAGGGAGTGTCTTAATCTACCAACAAAATTGACCCACTTCATGAATTGTTGCTCTGAGTATTGGGTTTGTGTCATATTTACTGTCAATTGCTTCCCAGCACTTCTCTTTGGTCTAATACCTTTTGTGTGGCATTGTGTGTATCTCCCATTAATGAGAACAAGTAATAGAATGAAAATTGTATGACATTGCCTAGAGTTAGGCATCATCATAATAGGAGAATTAGAACTAGAGTGTGGGGAAGGAGGGGGGAGGGGAGAAAAATGTTGGTATGATAATGAGAAAATGGGGTTCCTATATATATATGTAGTTTGTAGTAGTAAATGGGTTCATGATATAATATGTATGAAATAGAACGGAATACTTATGTGTGACGTTCATTACTGCAATGCAGTTGGATTGAATGGCTCAAATTCTATATTTTTCGAATGGATGACCTCTTTTAGTTTTAGTGGGGTAAGGAGTGCAAAAAACGATGATCGAGTCATTTAAAACAGATCAAGCAACCAACAATCGAATTGTCATACTATCATATCAGATGTCAGCAAGGTTCTAAAAAACGCTAGGCGGTCGCTAGACGCCACAGAGGCGCCTAGCGCCTAGGCGGGGTCGAGAATTCAGAAATAACTATAATATCCTAGACGGGACCTAGGCGTTTCATGAACGCCTAGCTCCTAGGCGGGGCCTAGACGGAGGTCTTTTAGAACAATGGATGTCAGTATTACCGGTCGGACCTCCCTCTAGAGAACTCATTATTATAATGAGTTTGATGGAAACAACTATAGAACTAGTTAAATTAGGTAGAATGCAGTGGCGGATCTAGACCCTTTGAGGAGGATACTTCGACCCTCCTGACTTCTGTAATTTTTACAAATTTACCTTTTACAATTTTCAAATTTACTATATTGACCACCTGAAAAGAAAATTCCAGGGCCACTGGTAGAATGTGATGTTGGATTAGAGAATCATGACATGGAGGAAGAGATCACGGGTGCTTCCACTGACAACAATGGAGAAAAGGTAGAGAGAGAGAGAAATTCACAAGGAAGAAATAGTGGCCACAAGGACAACTTCCCTTGAGTTAATGCCTACTAACAACGTTACCTTTTTTTTTTTTTTTTTTTTTTTTTTTTTATCGTCTTTGTGTCCGTGAGTTTTTAGTGTCTTTTCTTTCTGTTTGGCGCATGAAGGTCAATAATATTCTATCACACACAAAACATTACTGCACGCTAGAACTTTAACTTTAAATAGCCTACTGTTCCACTAGTTTGATTTTTTCGGTCTATTTGATTTAATTTTGAAGGGAAAAAAAAATCGTAGAATTTTAAAAATTGAGCATTGATGTACTATGTATGAATAACATAATAAATAACCATTTTAAAATTTCAATATATTACGTAGATCTTTTTATCAAATTTCAATTAAGTTGATAAAAAAAAAAAATATGACCATTAATGTGAAACAGGCGGATATTTTTGACATTTGTATAGTATTATAGTTCAATGATCATGGTTCCATCTTTCTATTTGTGCTACCGCTACTTGAGGGTATCCAGAAATGGAAAAGATGATAATTCTTTTTGTTGTGTTCATGTTGAGGCTGTGACGACGACGACAAGGGTGGTTGTCACTATAAATGACATTGACAAGAATGAATGTGTTTGAATGCATCTCCCTCTAGATTTTGTGTCCGTGTGATGATGGTCCAGATTGTGTTGGAATTATGCAATTTCCCTTTCACAGGTCGGCAACACCATACTTCACATATTGGATTCTCTATCACCATTACCAACCACTCTACTGCTACAGCGACTAATTTGCTGCCAGTATCAATACGCTCATTTTTTGACATTTTAATATCTCAACACTTTTCAGGACTAATTTAATCACAACCGCCCAAAATCAGACAGATAACTACAGTGCTGAAGCACATGTATCATCACTCTCTCTATCTCTCTATCATGGAAGATATTTTTAGGTGTTTGTATTTTGAAAATGAAGCTTCTTTTTAAAAAGGAAAGATGACCTACTTTCTGAATCATAGGAGAACAAATGCAAACCTTATAACTGCGTGCTGATTTAAAGGAGAAGCGTGAAGATAATAGCAGTAGAAACGAGATTCTGTATCAGCACAAGAGAAACAACTGGTCTTTAAGTTCAGATCACTAAGATAATTAAAGTTGTTGGAGCAAAATGACTCTGTTCAAATGACAAAAGCAAAAACAACAACATACACTCGTGCCAACACGCATAACTAAAGTAGAGAATATGTTACTATGCTCCGCAGCTCCATGAACTTTGTTCCTAGGCCCAAGTATTGTTTACCATCTCGAGTTTCACCTGCCATAAGAAATGCATACTTAGCATTACACATTCCTAATGGTCACTAACAGGTTTACATGCTACAAGGGATTCGGGCCAAATCCCCAACATACGTTTGGAAAAGGTTTGTGCAATTTGAATACATGTGCTGGACAGAATATACTTTCATACTTACAATAGTAGTGGGCATAACTTTATTTTAACCCATGAATGTACTTCAGTAGTATCATTGCTCTAGTTTTTATCCCCATCACCAACAAATAGTTGAATAAAGGATAGACAAACAAGCAACAGAACCTAACCTTAAGAGGAAGATGAAGCTGGAACTTCTGTCTTGTTTCCAGAACCAGTAGCAGGGGACACTGATGGCGGAACATATATCCGTGCCTTTTTCAGAATCTCTGCCACAACCCAATTCTTACGTTTGCTCAATGGCCTGGAAGGGTCTAATCTGACCTGCAAATTGCATACGGGTAAATATAAAGTCACAAAACTTGGCTTACAATATGATGTGTCAAGATTTTATTGGTGCTTTTAATTAGAGTGTGGCGGGTCCACAATCGGTGCATCCAATAAAATATCGTCACCTCATTTTGTATCCATCATTTTATAGACTTCTTTGGTGCCCCTAGCATTGCCCATTTCATACTCGCCCAATTAAAACCCTGACATGCTCATCATTTCAGTTGTAAAAATACTACCAACAAGTATGAATGGCAGCAAGGACAAAGCAGTTTCCATCTCTTTTTTTCTTATTATTATTACTTTTTGCACTTTTACTGGCCACCGGGAAAAAGCTCTTAACACGATTTTCTCTACTTAACCCCACAAATTAGTTTGTGCTGCAAAGTATTCAACTTGCGAAAGCATTTACTGGAGCATTATACTTGAGTTCAAGAGAGGAACATACAGTAATATTAAAATCTGACAAAATAATTAGAATTAGATTAGAGAAAAAACTAAGTTGGAAATTCTAATGGAACACAAGCTTAGCTGAAACAAATACCAGGTCAGCATAGCAAATAACTAAGATGGATTACATTAGGATACAAATTTATGGCTAAAATATCTTGAAAATTAGACAAATCGTTCAAAGAAAGAGGGAGTGTATCACAGACATAATGTATCCCCCAGCCTCCTTCGTTATGCCCAAAAGAACACCAGGAAATGATTAAAATGACTGAGGAAATTCTAGAGCATGCTCATTAGGAAGTCAGATATGCAGTAATAGAGTAACAGAAGTTACAACACACATCAAAATCAGTCGATGATTTACTTTTGATGAACTCAAAGAAGATTAAACCCGTGAAACAAGATTCACGTTTAAGCAACTTCGATATACCTAAGTTAAGATATTTATAACAGGTCCAGGTCTCAGGTCTAAAAATTTAAGTCGACCTCAATAGCCAAGCTTCTTTACACCAAGCTATATAAGATTGGCCTATACGAGGTAAAACTATCATTCATTAGAGGATAGTAAAAGACGACTTTTCAAGCATTCCAGTCTTGAAGACTTTGTCGTGAAATTATCTGCAATGCACTCCATTTCAATCATATTTAAGCCACATGGATGTCCTAATCTCCCGTTCGACATTGAAAGACAAGAATAGTTTTTCAATAATCAGACTAATTAGAGGTCCATTACAGAAACGGTAGGTAATGAGAAACAAATTAGTGGCGAGTCTGGTGATTCCGTGATGCCTGTTGTATGTAATGTAAATCCACCTCTCTAATAAAGTAGCACTGTGATTGATTATTCAACATTATTTCCCTTCCAGTTCCTACATTCAATAGGCTAGTTTACAAAGTCGAAATTCTTACCCTTTCCGCATTTCATATTTGGATTCTTCAATTTGAGGGGGGAAAAGGTATATATAAAACTGCTCAAATTTAGAACAGAAATATGGCTAGGGTTTTGTAACAGATCAGAAATTCTCACAAGGATCAAATAGGAAATTGAGATTAATTCAACATTACCAGAACAAGAACAATGATGAACTGCAAAGGAATTAACGGAAACTATAGCTAAATTAACTAAGCTACGACTACTCCTACGAAAACAAAAGGACGAAAATAACAATTCAATTCCACACTCCTTTTCTCAGGCCATGGCTGCTCTTTATATTTGGTGATTTCTCCCACTCCGGATTTCTCTCAAGATTGGAACACGACGGTTTTCCTCCTTCACGGGCCTTGTACATGATTGGTATCACTCATTTACGACCTTACCCCTACTGATGACTTGCCAAAAGACAACAATACCCCTCCATGACTAAGTAGCTGTTACATTCCTTTCCCCTTACAATAGCCTTGTCCTCAAGGCTGGAAATCATGGCAGCCCCTTTTTGTTGAAAACCCATTTTAACTCTGCAGCATATCATCTGTTCCAGCAAACTAGCATCAAAACCCTCCAAGACAGTGGAATTTTCACTTAATACGACAAACACCAAATCAAGGGCAGATTACAGCAGCAATTTAGATAAAGTTCCACGAACATTTATCTTGGTTAAGTTCTGCAATGATTCCCATGCTAAGCTTCAACATAGGCTGCTCTAGGAAACGAGCAGTAATCCTTGTCATACAAGTGGTATCAGAGCGGTCGATTCACGGACCGCTTCTGTATCCATGGCGTATGGAGTTATGTTGAATGGCTTGGAGATAATCGACAAACAATGGGAGAGAATGGAAGGTAGACTTGCAGAGATGAAGATAATGGTGGATTGATTATTGTCATTTCTTTGTTCTTCATTTTCGTTGTAGTTCATCGCAATAGGAGTAGTAGTAGTATAATCTAGCTAGTGAAATTCATATCAAATTCCACCATTGTTGTTCGTAAACTTCCTTGTCGCTGCTGATTATGGAATACAATTAATCTTTTACCCAAATGGATTTGCCGTCTGTTACAGGTTTTAGTCTGAAGAACGAATGTGAGATTTTGCTATATCGGCCATGTTATGACTATAGTTTGTAAACAACTTAATCGCAATATTCTAGATTTTTCTTACCGGGAATGTAACCTAATTACCGAAGAGTGACGGCGGCGCCGCCAGGAGCCGATAGATACACGGGCTACGTTTTCAGAATCAAATGCAAATGACAACTATCATTATGCACAAATTTAAACATGAACACAGGCATATACGAATGCAACTTACGCGATCGCCGATGTTGCACTGATTCTGTTCGTCGTGAGCCATGAATTTGGAGGTGCGCTTGACGTAGCGGTTGTAGAGTTTGTGGTGGAAGAGCCGGTCGACGGCCACCACCACCGACTTCTGCATCTTGTTGGACACCACCATTCCCACCACCGTCTTCATCCTTTCCCTATTTCACTTCGCCTCTTTTGAGTGTTTTGATTTTCTTCCTCTCTTCCTGTTATGTTCTGTGGGGCAGTTAACTACCACCATAATACAAGGTCCTATTTGCAAATATTTCATAACTATAGGGGCCAAACTGATAAATCGTGACTAAAATAGGAGCGTGGATTGGAAATTAACTCCAACGCAAATCCATTCCTCAAAACAAATCGCGGTGTTACTCTACGAATCGGCGGCGATCGGATCGACGGCAAGCTCGAAACAGACACCGGAGTTGCTATATCCACTCTCTAAGAACAATCTCCGGCGTATACTTATTTCAGTAACTATTTTGACTATAAATTACGAATCTGGCAGCTGGAGCTCCCCCGACGTCTTAATCGAAGCTCTATCAGGTCAATTTCCCATCGTTTGTTTCACCTATTCGATCTGTTCATAAGTTCAATTACAAATTCGTAAAAGTATGAAGGTTAATGTATTGATGAAGTTCATTCGGTTGCAGATTGGTGAATTTTCTTAATTTTGAATTTAATTAAATCTTTAGCATTAGTTCATGTTATTGAACTTTTTTGCTAGAAAATTTAAGATTGATATGGAAAACTAACATGATAATCTACATAATCATATACTATGAAGAACCCCATATAAATGTGATAGAGTAGGTTAGACGTTGAAGAGGAGGGGGTCTTGACCCTCGACTTTCCCCTTCATACCACTTTCACCCCTTCAATGTTTTTATCAAGGCTATGGCTGAGGTTATATGTGGTGTTCTGCATGTGGACGAAGGAGAAGCATTAAGTTTTCTGCACTCTATACAATGGGCCATCTCCTTGGGATTTCAGCAAGTTATTTTTGAAGTTGATAACTCTCGTGTCTTCACCTCAGGAGTATGGTGATATTATCCATTCTTGCATTAATCTTTTTCGGTTGTTTAACCTTTTCCCTTAAGTTAGTCAAGTGAGCCACAAATGATGCAGCAGATAGTGTGTCTAGGGCTGCTTTATTGCATAGTACGCCAATAGTTTGGGGGATGAGCCTCTGATCTCTGTGGCCGGCTATCTCACTCGTTGTACCAATTGTGTTTAGTTAATGCAATATTTTCTTTAAAAAAAAAAAATCCAAATTTTGAAGTGCCTAATTCTCAAGAGCCTCAAGTTCAAGGGCCTAACATTTGTGCAACACTTTTCTTATCATATCATCGCACTTTGAACTCATGTGAAAAAAAGGCTTTGTATGTGAGTTTTTTATTTGATTTTTAATAGTGTGATTTCTTAATTTTTTATATGATTTTTTGACCCCCCTCACCGTGAATCCTGGATACGCCACTGGGTTAACTGGCACAAGGAGTGTAAACGAGTCGAGTTTGGTCGAGTTTTGCATGTTCGAACTCAAGTTCATTAACGAGTTCGAATTTTTGTCGAATTCGAGTTCGATTAGTGGTTCGAACTCGAGTTGAATCGAATTTTGAGCTAATCGAGAGTAGCTCGAGTAGATATCGAACTCGAGTCTTAATTTTATTTTATTTATTATTTTTATTATTTTTTTATTTTGGGGTGGGGGGGGGGAATCGGCCTAAAACAATTGCGCTGCGGCTTGTTTGGGCCTGATGGGTTCGAGCTCGAGTCGGTGAACAATAACAGTTTTCGAGTTTTTAACGAGTGTATCGAGCCAAGCTCGAAACGAGTTGCTCGTGAACCAGAAGAAGTTCGAGTTTTTAACGAGTTTATCGAGTCGAGCTCGGAAAAACAGCCCTATAGCACTGTTGGGAGAATCATAGTTTATCGTACAGTCAACAGTGTCTTTTATGATCTGAAATCTTGGTAGCCTTTGGTAGTTACATTAATTAAGGTCTTGCTATATTTAATCTGTACTTGTTAGACACAAAGCTATTGGCAAAATAGATGAGCTTGTGATATCCTCGAATGCGGAAAATCCAGGAAGTGGACTTGAGAAGTGGTCGATCTGTATGCTATTAGAAAACCATAATGCAGTAGTGATTCAAAGTTGTAAAAGGTGAGCTTAATGATAATAATGGTCCGTGAAATTTGTCTTTAATACAGTGATTAAGACTAATGAAGCTGAGATTTGCTTTCTTTAATTTCTCTAGGTGAGGTGTAGCCACTTCAAATCCATCTCTATTGTATCCACGTATATTTTTTGAGCTACCCCTCCAAGCTCTTTAATCTTGATGTCGGTTTTGCATCATTTTCAATAATCGTGGGTAACAACGCGACCATATTGTCTCTTATGTAGGAATCAGTTAAAATGGGGACTTGTCCTAATACATTTTTATGCAGTGGCAGATTGAAATATGATAAAATAGAGATTCCTACCTTACTTTTTAGTCTGTCCAACTTTAAAAAGTTTTGAATTTTCAAGTGCAACTTATTTAGGGAATTTTGTGGAGGGAGTGCATGATATATAAGTCTAGTTGTAGCAGATGTATCAAGATATCGGCCTAATGGAACTCGGTTTCAATTTTTTTTTCACTAAAATCGGGATTTAGCACAAACCAGAATCATCGCTATCAGTGTACTGATGTGCTGAGTGCAAAACCTTATATTTGATGGATTATGTACTGCTGTAAGCCTGTAACCCAGGACAAAAGATTCCTGTCCATTGTTGATGATATTATGCTTTAAAGAGGTTTTATTATGATTGGTTTGCAGTCCTGTTGTAGGGTTAGTACTGCAGTGTTTTCCTGACATCACATTATTTACTCATTGTAGATTGAAGTAACCATGGCTGGAGTAATGGAGAAGTTCTTGGTTGCATCGATGCTTATGTGGATAGTTCCTGTTGCAATTTTATATGGTTTCAACCATAATCTATTTCCTGGTAAGCTTCCTTTGACTTTCTAAATTGTCCATGCATGCCTTCTACTCTGTGGTGAAAGCTAATCAGAAAAAATGCTTCAACTCTGACCTAATACAGAGTATTTTTTTTTCCTGAAGTGGAAGGCTTCGTTTTCCCTTTTGTATTGATAGAGTCCATTATTCTATTTTGGGACGTTCCCGTAGAGAGTCCATTTTCAAAATTATGCCTACAACTTCCTTAACCTTTTAGCTTTACCCTCAACATGTGTTATATCACCATCTCTATATCTCTTATTTAATTGACGTTTCTAATGTGGACTCTTTGAGTGGAATGGAAGGAGTATTAGTTGTTATTTTCATTAACTCAGAGTTCCTATACTTTCTGGGGAATGATAATCTAAACTATTTTTTTGTCACAAAAGAAGTTTCGTTCTTTTGCTGAATTACTCTGGTTCCTTACTTCTTCTTTCCCATTGTAGCCAATCTATCTGATTCTGATCTCTCTTTTTGTTGCAAGTCATACATAGGCCTAGACCCCGGTGGTGCATCTTGTGGAATGCTAGTCAATAGTTAGCTTCTTCTTAAGAAATAGCCAAATCATAGAATCCACCCACCCCCCGGGTTAAAGCCCGCCTGTCAAGTTTGTAGTTCTACACATGCAATAATGCATGTATTTGCTCTAACATAAAGGTGAAATTAACATCCTGTCATTTAACTCTGAAGAAATATATGGAATTTGGCATATGTTTTTTGCTATATTTTCAACGAAAATCTGGTCCATTCAGGTTACAAAGTTATAGTAGTACTTCCTCCGTCTCAAAACAACTTGCACCATTTTTCTCTAACATGGAATTTAAGGAGAGAGTATATATATATATATATATATATATATATATATATATATTCAAAAGTATTGTTAGTGAGAAAGTGGTTTTGAGTATGAGAATTTAAGAGTGGGACCCACAATTTAAGTGTGTGAGTATGACAAGTGGCGTAGGGTGAATAAAAAAACATTAAAAGTTGGACATTTTATGAAGTGGGACTTATCAATGGGACACCCAAAAAACGAAGTTAGTGCAAGTTGTTTTGGGACGGAGGGAGAATGTGATAAATGCAGTAATTGTCATACTGGCCGTCTGAGTCTCTTTTACCCTCTATCTTAGCTTTGACAAGGCTGACTTTTAGATTGTGAGCTCCAATCTTGTGCCTTTTCGAAGAGTTTTTTATATGATAGGGTGTCAGTTGCTTCACCAAATACTGATTAAGAGGCTACCCCCAGCTTCTCAACCCCACCCATTCATCATAAGCCTCAGCTACAAGCTCTTGTTCTTCACGTGATGATTTTGCTGGTTGAAGTTAGATATATCTATATTTTTCCAATAAATTCACCCTTGTCAAGCAAAATAGCTTTTCCTTCATGTATATAGGTACAAAAAAGTGTTCATGAACCAATCCCAGTCCTAGAAAATCCTTTATAGTGACTGATTCTAGAATGTAAATATCTTTCTCTGGGTTTCCTTGATATGGTGTGGCATTCTATTTTCATTTTTTTTAGTAGTTTACAAGAATCACGTTCACAAAATTCAGCCCGAGATAAATAGAAAATAGTGGTGAATTGTGCTTCAAAAGGAACACACTTTTCCGTCTTCTTCTTCTATGGTGAAGCCTATAGTCTATTACTGGTGTACATGACTGTTATAGAATGTTGATACAGGCTTAAAGAGAGAACTCTGAAAGATTATTTTGAATTATATTAATTTTTGTCCCTTCTCTAAAAATACAGAGTAATTTGGAGCAAATTACATTTCAGGTCCACATGTACTGGCTGCACCGTTTATCTGAATTGTGGTACCTGTGATGGTTTGCTCCAAAAATAACACCTGATTATTTCTTTTCGTTATTCGATCGTATTTCCTTACATTGAGGGTTTGCTTCAAATATAGCTAAATGTTTTTATGAGATTAGATTCTTTACATAAATTCTCATCCAAACTCTCTACTGTTCTCAAACAGGTTCTGCTGAAATGTCTTCGCATTCACTGACACTGTTAAGTGGGTTCTTGGCAGTGATCTCGGTGAATGTGGTAATCGCGTTCTACATATGTATGGCAATGAGAGAACCTTCTGATAAGCACGAACCAGATCCAAAGTTTCTTGCAGAAGCCAAGGCTAGTGTAAAACAGCCTTTACCAAATGAAATCCAGGAGGCTTCTTCTTCATCTACAAGTAAGAAAGACGAATAGGAGATCAAGTTTTGAAGTAGGTAGTACCTTTTCTACTAGCTGAGAAGAAGTTTGTTGGAGTGGTCGTCATAGCATAGGCATTACACGTCTGGAATTAATTCTCATCAGGTTACAATGTTAAGTTGCTACTACCATTCATGTTAATTTTCAATAACTCTTGTCACTATCCCGATTCTCCGTATTATTTGTGTTAATCATTTTTTTTGGTCATTTTGAGCATGTGTTTTGTATGATATAAAAGGAACGGGCCCTTGTGCGAGCAGTCAATGAATTACATTTTATTTATAGTAGATAGACGAGTTACATTTTATATGTATATTACATTTCTGGGAAGCGTGGAAATGAGTTACTCCCTCCGTCTCAAAATTTTGTGCAGTCGGATTACACAGTTCCCAGATCTAGTTTTACACCAAATCTGATGTAAAACCCTTTGTTTTTGTTTGCTAGACTTTCGTGTGCATTCTCTTGGCATGGTATCTGACAAGGTTAACTTTGCTAAGTCTTTTGTTGAATGTTGATGTGGCGTCAGTTAAGTATCATGTATCATTGGATAACATTTTCATTTGAATTAAGACAAGCTAAATGTGAACTTGTCATGGTGGCCAATTCCAAACAAAGCCTTGTTATTTTATGTTTGCTCTCATATTATTGAGTACATCTCCTTTCATGCTTTAATATCCCGTATCGGGAATTAACTAGTCATGCATTGACTATATAAAGATCTTGTGCTACTCCTTTTACTAATTGGTTTTGAAATGGAACCTCAAACTTTATCATGGTATCAGAGCTGGTCTGTTATGATAATACTTAGCTGGTCCCACACCCAATTTATTTGGCACTCTCATATGACCAACTTTCTTTATGTCTGCAATTATTTAAGAAGGTAATTGAAGTAAAATTGAAAAAGAAAATGACATGATGTAACATTTAAAATGCATATCTTCACAAACCAACTACCTGAATCATTTTTTACTTAAAGTTGGGCGATTATGTTCACATTTCTTTAAGGTTTTGTCTTCTTCCAAATAAACAAACCTCCAAAATTATGTATTATCTTCATTGGAATCAGTGATCACTAAGACCAATGACAATGATATCATAAAATACTTCCATCTAAAACTGGAAGATTATAAATCACTCATACACAAGTAATATGGCTCCTATTTGACATCTTTGGCTATAACATAAATAAGCTCCACATACAGATATTTTTATGTACAAAAAAAATAAAAAATATATAGTAATAATTTTATAGTATCGTAATATCCAATATGCGTACTGCATGTTCCAAAATAAATGATATTCCTATTTTTTTTTCTTTAGTGTTACTATAAAGGTATTTTGAACAATAATTTTAAATTAATTTAATTATTCTAATGAAAATTTAAAACTTGTTACTGATACACCACTATAAATACTATTGACAACAAAATTTCAGATGTTCACAACAAAAGAAAAGCTAGTAACAAAAAAAAAAAAAAAATCATTTCATGACCGAGGGAGTAATACTTTAATCGCACTAATTAACAGCCCTAATATCTCCACACTTATGTACAGAGTTATGTATATCAATGATTACAAGGTGTTTATTTCAACATAAAAAATAATAATAAATTATAAAAAAGGAGAAGATGTTGATGTTGTCTTCAAGCTACTTTGTGCTTACTGAGTCCCCCCACACCCACTTTAAATGATTCCCATCAACAAGCTCCATTTTCTTGATTCATAGCCATAGCCATAGCCATAATGTTTAGCACTGCAGCCACCACCATCATCTTAGGATTCATAGCCATAGCCACCTCTCTCCCCTTCCTCCTCTTCTCATCTCCTTCAAAGTCAAACTTCCACTCCTTGTTCACATCCCCTTCTCTATCCAACAATGCATCAATCTCCCACCACCTCTTCACTCTCACCTGCCGCCCTCACGTGGCTGGCTCTCCGGCCAATGCTGAGGCGGCTTCCTATGTCTTATCCACTCTCACTTCCCACAACATCAAGTCACATCTAGCAACGTATGATGTGGCCTTGACTTATCCCGTCTCACGATCATTGACTCTGACCCGTTCAGCATCGGACCCACCTACCTCGTTTGACCTCCGCCAGGAGGTGTACGAGGGGGACCCGTATGCTGACGTGGAGAACGAAGTCCTCCCGTCTTTCCACGCGTATGCCAAGTCAGGTACTGCGGAAGGACAGGTGGTGTATGTGAATTACGGGCGGGTAGAGGATTATGCCATCCTAAAACAGATTGGAGTCAACGTTTCGGGTAGAGTTGTGTTGGCAAGGTATGGAAAGATATATAGAGGTGACATAGTTGAGAATGCTTACATAGAAGGTGCAATAGGGGTTCTAATATATTCAGATAGGAAAGACTATGGTGGTGGTGATGGAAAGTGGTTTCCAGATGACAAATGGCTTCCCCCAAGTGGGGTCCAGGTGGGGTCAGTGTTTAGCGGGGCGGGTGACCCCACCACGCCAGGGTGGCCTAGTACTGTGGCATGTGAAAGGCTAACGGAGGATGAAGTGGAGAAAGGAGGAGATGTTCCATTGATACCTTCACTACCTATATCGGGAGCTGATGGGGAGGAAATCATAAAGTCGTTAGGTGGGGCAGTAGCAAATGATGACTGGCAAGGAGGAAAAGATGCTCCTGTTTATCGGGTTGGACCAGGTCCTGCATTTATCAATCTCAGTTATACTGTAAGTCACTCAACAAAGATTAAATTTTTACCCAGAAAAATTGTGCAAGATTGTTCGTAATTTGATGTCTGCAGGGGAAACAAGTCATAAGCTCAATCCAAAATGTTATTGGAGTAATCGAAGGAGCTGAAGAACCTGATAGGTATGCTTTGTATTCTCTCCACAAAGCTATTCCAGATAGTCTTGTCTTGTGGTTGCAGTTTATGCTGCAACTATACTGCGTAGGAAGAATCGAAGGGTTTCAGTACAGTGTACACACACACACAGACACACACACATACAAAATCATTAAGATAATGGTCATTTGTGGATGAAATAATTGAAGCTCATCTAGTAAGGGTTATGTTCATATTTTGAGTTTATGAACAGATTTGTTATTTTGGGTAATCATCGGGATGCATGGACATTTGGAGCTGTTGATCCCAACAGCGGCACAGCTACACTGCTTGAGGTGATCATGAGTTAAGGTGCATTTTCTTGTCGACATCACACTAGATTTAGAGCTTGTAGATTGACTAGTATGATTGTCATGAGGAGTGTAGGTTGCAGAAAGGCTAGCAAAGCTGCAGGAGAAAGGGTGGAAACCACGTAGAACAATAGTTTTATGCAATTGGGACGCTGAAGAATACGGGCTGGTATCTCTCTCTCTCTCTCTCTCACACACACACACACACACACACACGAGTGCAGCAGAGAAAACTTGCCGATCACCCCACACACACACACAATCGCAATGAACTTAAAGTTATCAGCAATTTTCAGATAGGATCAACAGAATGGGTAGAAGAGAATAGGGAAATGCTAGCTTCGAGGGTTGTTGCTTACTTGAATGTCGACAGCGCTGTTTCTGGGGCAGAGTTTCATATGTCTGCAACTCCCCAGCTCGACCAGTTACTCATAGAAGCTACTAAACAGGTACCAGAATACAACTGACATAATGTGTCCATTTGGGACGGAGAGAATATCATTATTGGTCATCAATTTCTCTTTCCTCTTTTTTAGAAAACACAGTTCCTTTCATCTCCTTCTCAATACCATTATATCGTTTTGAAGGTTCAAGACCCTGATAACTCCTCACAAACGATCTACGAGTCTTGGGCAAGCAGCAATGATCCTAAGGTAAGTGTTTGAAGTTTCTTTACTGCATATCCTGAGAAATGTCACAAACATTTGAAAAAAAATGAGAGATGATTAATATCAAATTATACTGATCAAATACCTAAGCAATGTCAACGGTTAGGATCTCAAAATAATCACACAAGCTAAATACTTCAATTTTAGCAGCTAACGTGAACTTTGTGTTCTTAGATTGGGAGATTAGGAGGTGGGGGATCAGATTACGCAGCATTTGTACAGCATATCGGCATTCCAGCAGCTGATATCTCTTTTGGAGGAGGTAGCTGGTTTAAGGATCTTTGCAAGATGAGCGTTCCGCTTGCATGTAGATGCATAGTGTTTAGTCATATGACTCATGTCACACACCCCAAGACTGATTTTTTCACATCCCTAAAAGCCTGCCACATTAATGTCGAATTAATCAAAAAAATGGAAACTTTTGCCAACAACTCAACACCACATCTGGTTTTTCTGGCAACTGTTATTTTTCAGAATTTCGCAAGCATTGTCTCTTTTATATTAAAAGCTTCTTAATATAAAAAAACAACTACAGCCCCTTTCAAGTCCTAACCCTCTTACAGCCTACTACTTACAAGCCCTTACCTTAGCAGGTTACCATTTACTTCGTTCACCAAAAAAAAAAAACAAAAAAAAAATAGTCTTTATTTAAATTCCAGCTGTGTCCTCAAAAAATTTGTTGTGTTTTACAATCATATTTGTATGCATCCAACCCTAGTTGCAAGACAGCATGTACCAGAAATGCCAAGAATAACTTCTTTGGCCTCTTTCTGCAGGTTACCCAGTGTACCACTCAATGTATGATGATTTCATCTGGATGAAGAACTTCGGCGACCCTATGTTTCAAAGGCATGTAGCAGGTAACAATTATGCATATCATAACAGCTTCTTATATTTTCGTCCCTAACCTATTGACCTTTTTACCTTTTCGTCTCAAAACTATTTTTTTTTACCTTTTCGTCCTTGACCTTTTTATTTTTGAACCTTATCATCCTTCTGTCAATATTCCATCCAATCTTCCGTTAGATTATCCTATGTGGCATGATGACATCTTAAGGGGTCAATATGTAAAAAATGAAATATATAACCCTATGTTTATTTTTACCAAATATGAAGGGGATAAATGATTTATCATTTCACTTAAAAAATATACTCCCTCTATCCTATTTTTAAGAGTCAAAAATTTCTTAAAAAAGCGTCCCATTTTAAGAGTCAAAATCCTAAAATGGAAAGTGGGACCTACATGTCATACTCACAACAATTATCCACTAACTCTTCTCTACCCCCATTTTCTCTCTCATACCCAACTATCAACACTCACAACACATCACCTTTTCCTTAATTCTTGAATCCACCAATTTTTTTACTCTTAAAATGGGATGGAGGGAGTACACGGTTTTATACTCCCTTTGATGATCCAACAACAGACAACACCGTCCAAAACCACTGTTCAACACCATCAACACTGACAACGCCCAACCATTATCACCGCCACCAAGAATAAGAAAAAATCTACCAAAAAGGAATTAAAAAAAATATATCCCCAGTACAAGCATCTCAACAACCTTAATGCTTATCCAAATTCAAATTTCAAACAAGTCAATACCTACCAAAATTCAATCCCAATCAAGAACCAATCGTCTCAACTCAATAAATCAGATGGCAAAAAAAAAAAGTATCAATTCAGACTTGCCTCAGATTAAACTGTTGAATCTGAAAAACTAAAAACTAAATCTGATTTTTTTCAAAACTGTAAAAAAACAAACGAGGCGAAGAGCTTTCTGGAAACGATTATGGCTGTTTCAGCTCCGTCATCCGAAATTCCTCCACCAATCCAGATTCTCCTTCGATTTCTTCTGATCAAGCACTCCTTTCCAGATCCACCTTCAAGTTCTTCGGATAGGGAACTTTTTCTCTTCTGTATTGGCGAGATCTGGACGGTTTGGAGGCGGAGGGGATGACGGAGACAAGAGAGCGAGGGGGAGGACGAGCGACGAACAAAAAGTTCTTAGTGGTGGGTTGGGAGGCGGAGGGCGGCGTGGGAAGAGGAGGCGATATGGTCGGCGTCACGTTGAAGAGACAGAGAGAATTAGCGTTTTTTTTTTTTTTTTTTTTTTTGGATAACTCAGATTGAGGGTAGGAGGAGGGGTCGTAGTGTATATGAATGAAATTTATATTTTATGATATAAAGTTTCAATTTTTACACATTGACCCTTAAACTTCCAAGTCAGCAAGTTTTTTAATGCCTATTGGCAAATTAGTGATGTCATCATGCCACATAGGATTATCTAACGGAAGATTGGATGGAATGTTGACAGAAGGATGATAAGGTTCAAAAATAAAAAGGTCAAGGACGAAAAGGTTAAAAAAATAGTTTTGGGACGAAAAGGTAAAAAGGTCAATAGGTTAGGGACGAAAATGGTATTTAACTCGTACAACTTAGACCAACTTTAGCTACTCATGTGATATACTCCCTCTGTCCCAGAAAGATAGTCCACTTTAGATTTTTGACGGTCAACACATGTGAACATTGACCAAAGATTATTATCAATCTAATCATCCCAATGAAATTTTAAAATTTGTCATTGATAAATCACTTGATGATTAATCAATAACAAGTTTTAGAATTTCACAAGGATGGTTAGATTGACACTTATATTTAGTCAAAGTTCACTTGTATTGACCATCAAAAGTCAAAAGTGGACTATCTTTCTGGGACGGACGGAGTATTTACTAATTTGATGTTACAGCGGCAAGCATTTGGGCTTAGTAGCTCTTCGGCTTGCAGATGAAGAAATTTTGCCCTTTGACTATCTGTCCTATGCCTATGAGCTTCAGGTACGTGTGTGGGTTGTGGATCACATATGGATAATAGATCTAAATTCATTGGCACAACACTTACGGTATATTTCGATCCAGAGAAGTGCAGATGAGTTGAAACATGAGATTTCTGATAAGAGAATAAACCTTG
Source organism: Campanula takesimana (assembly GCA_026119855.1). Classification (NCBI taxonomy): domain Eukaryota; kingdom Viridiplantae; phylum Streptophyta; class Magnoliopsida; order Asterales; family Campanulaceae; genus Campanula; species Campanula takesimana. The sequence continues at coordinate 70,972 of JAOWBW010002328.1, forward strand.
TTCCGTTGTTCAAGTCCATTGAAGAGCTGAGAAAAGCTGCCACAAAAATAAACAATGAGAGAATAGTATGGCTCTTGTTTCCAATAGGAATACTTCTATACAAGTTCATTTAACCATTGGTAGAATAACTGAGTCATGAATTATAGACAGTAGAAGAGAACAAAAGATGGGCAACAATATGGAAATCCCAAGATTGGAAAGCAAGAGAGTTGAACGACAGACTAATGATGGCAGAACGAGCATTTACAGACAGGGAAGGACTTGTCGGAAGGCCTTGGTATAAACACCTGGTATGCTTGATTGTTGTTCCTTCGAATCAACATTAAAATTAAGTTTTCTTTGGTTAGTGTAAAAGTAAATCTTAAACCTGAAGAACTACGTTCTGATTTGCCTGTCTCAGATTTATGCACCGTCAAAGCACAATGATTATGGATCTAAATCATTTCCTGGAATAGATGATGCAATAGAGAAGGCAAAGAGCTTGGACACAGCAGACTCATGGCATTCTGTACAACGTGAAGTTTGGAGGGTTTCAAGAGCAGTCACACATGCATCACTAGTCCTCAATGGTGCACTAACATAAATAGTTGTACACTATCACGTTACAAGTGGTTTGGCTGCTTTATTACAAACCTTCTTCTGCGTTCAACTCCCCTTTTTTCCTTTCTCTCTACTTGTTGGTGGATATATGTTGAAACTTGCCAAGTCAAAAATGTCACCAGAAATTCTAGAGCTTCGAGCAAATTTCTGTACATTTTCTCATTGTCCAGTTATTGAAAATTTCAAGAATTTTAAATTATTAATTTTGATACATGGATTAAAATGACTCAATCCAGGATACAAATATCAAGGTGGGACCAATAATACTCGAAAAAATAGGTGTCTGCACCATATCAGTAAGTATTTGTAGAAACTTCTAAAGGTGCCCACATGTCTTTCAATATAAAGAATAGTAAATGTAATAACCAATATCAATTGGCAAGTACCTGGAGATAACTCCCATATTCTATGATCCAGAAAGCAACTTCACTCAACCTGCTACGACATAAACAAGCGGCATAATTTTAGAGAATAACGAGGTATTTAGGGAACATAAAGACATAATAACTTTGTTGGGCACGAAGCAGAATACTGCCATGAGTTGGCAGGTACGCCCAACTTCGGATCAAAAAAAGTAAGCACACCCCCCAAAATATCCAGAGAGAAACCAATTACCAGGAAGGCTTGCCACCAGAGAACACGCATAGCCCACCTCAGGGATCACATTGTTTTCCATGAATTTCAGTTTTCTTGTGTATCTCGAAAGTTGCTAAAAAAGGATTTCTTAGCCATCACTCATCACCATCAGAAGAATTGTTCAAGAGGCCCAATGTGGATGGAACCTCCCACCAGATATCTTTTTCATATAAGCAATATCTGCATCCTTTTCAAGACAGTGCCAAATTCTCTAGAGGTGTAATCAACCGAGAATATATGTATCACTATCATGGCATCAGAAGCTCCAGAAATTACTTGAGCAGAGCCCTAAAGCATGGAAACACACAGTGCCCGCTTCACCTAAAGAATAAGTTACCTTGAAATAGATGAGGTGTCCAACTTTCTTGAATCCCATAGGCTAATAGTAGAATCATCAGTTTCACAAACAAAAGTGCTCCCAAGAGAAAGAGGGTGTATTGGCATTTTTTATGCTAAAGGCTGCTGGAAACTGAAATCATAGAAGCTACAGTGAGCAACAGACCATCCAGAATGATCAGTGACATATATTATTATCAAAAAACAAGATATATTTGTCACAAAATGCATTAGATGGTTCACTACAGTTTGATTTCTAAAAGCGCCTTCTGAGGAGGCTGAGTTTGCACAAAATAACCCAATTGTCCCATTCACATCCTTAGATGTCAACTGACACGATCACTTGAAAAGAAGAGTAAAAGAATGTGCCAATTTTGATGACTTAATCATATCCTTTAGTTTGTGAAGTACCAATGCTTCAATGAATAGTGTACAAAATTAATTATGTCATGATTTTTATTGACTTACTCCTCCTTTCTTTAACATAGAGAGGTAATATCAATGTTGGCTACGCTGCAGAATTATAACCTCATCTTACCAAAAATCCCCGCAAGAGCATTTACCATCTTTAAATGATGAAACCTACTAGCATCCCGCACGATGATTTCTCGATTTTTTATTGCAGATATGTACTTGATGGCTACATGGCATCACTGCATACGCGCAGATTCTTCATCACTCTAATTGGAACACCTTCTGGCACATTCATCAGAGCAAAAGCAATTGCCAACTTTTCACTATGGTGTACCAAGTCATACTCCTTTTCCTCAAGATCCATGTCATGCAAAATGGAACCTGTATCGGGCACATAACCCCAAAGCTTCATCTCAGCAGTGAGTTCTTTCAAGTATTCATAAATCTCTCTTGCATGGGGATGGGATTTGTCACTCATGCAGAACTGGTGAACCTGGTTCTTTACCTCAAACCAGCTTATACCAGGTTCCTTCTTCACCATCCTGTCTCTCATAGCCTTCCTCACATCAGAAACATCCTCCCATCTTTTAGCAGAAGCTTGAATATTTGAAAGTAGCACATAAGATGCCGAGTCCGAAGGATCAAGCCGAAGTACTTGTTCAGCAATCCTTTTAGCTAGATCAGCGTTTTTATAGGTTTTGCAGGAAGATAAAAGAGTCTTCCATATTACAGCATCTGCCTTAACGGGCATAGATGTTATGAAATCTTCTGCTTCCTGCAGACGACCTGAACGACCGAGGAGATCAACAACGCACGTGTAGTGTTCAAGTTGAGGCTCCACTCCATACTTGTCTTTCATCAAACCAAATATTTCAAGCCCTTGATCCTTCAGTCCAGAATGACTACAAGCATAAAGCAAGCTCAAGAAAGTAACATCCGTTGCTTGCAACCCTTTCTGTTCCATTTGATTAAACAACTCGACGGCTTCCTTTCCTCTACCATGGAAACCATATGCAGAAATCGCAGCACTCCACACTACAATATCTGGAATTTCACTTTCGGAGAAAGCTTTACTGAATCTTCCAACGACCCACATCTCGAATACATGCTAACCAAGGTGCTGATAACAGAAGGCGAGGAAGTAGCTCCAGCTTTTACGGCCTCGGCATGAATCTGCTGGCCTTGTCCCAACGTTGCCAACTCCGAACACGAACTGAGTACACTGACAAAAGTGATTTTGTCGGGTCTGAAACCAGCCATTTTCATTATATGAAATTCGTTTAAAGCACCTTCGGAACACCCACTTTGAGCTCTCCCGGCAATAAGTGTATTACATGCAACCACGTTGCGAACAGGCATTGCTTCAATCACTCGCTCACCTTCTCGCATACTTCCAGATTTAATATACATATGAGCCAACGAGCTCCCGACAACTAAGTTGAGTTCAAGTCTGGATTTTATGGCGTAAGCATGAACCTGCCGCCCTGCGTTCAAGCTCTTCAAACCAGCACAACCTCGAAGAACACTACCTAAAGTAAACTCATCAGGCAAAAACCCCAAACGTGCATCTCTGATAAGAGACCCAAAGCCTGCTCATTAAACTCAAACTGGGTAAGGCCGGCAACCATGGCATTCCAAGTAGCGATGTTCCGTTTAGGCATTTCATCAAACAGTTTAAGTGCACTGTCCAAGTCCGCTTTTTGAACAAACCCGTTAATCAAAATGTTACAAGACATGGTATTTCTGTTGGGCATTTGGTCGAACACCTTCAGTGCGACATCCGACTGTCCGAACTTGGAATAGGTGTGGAGAAGATGATTGGAAACAAACCTTATGGAGGAGGAGCCAGATACGATGATTAAAGAGTGAAGTTGCTGAGCGAGAGGGAGTGAATTGATGGAGATGCAGCCTTTGAGGAGGTGAGAAAAGAGAGATCGGTCTGACCATATTTGTGATGTGTAGGTGTTGAATGCTTCCTTGAGGCGGCCTTTGTTGCATAGGGTAGAGAAATGCTCTAATGGTGGGAATGCTGGAGTAGTTACATCAATGGAGGAGGAGGTTGTAGTGGAGAGAGAGTGAGAGGTTGCGAGTGGAATCACGTCGGAGACGGCGACGGAGTAGAAAGCTCGTCCTCTAAGACAAGAATATTTGCCCATGCGGTATTGTGATTTGTGATTAGTACATTGATCTTGCCAGTATGGGAAGTCTGAATAAGCTTTAAAAACACAAAAAAGAAAGGTTTTTATACTTTTTTTATTTAGTGGCCCTACCCATCGTAATCATACACACAACAATTATCCACTAATTATTCTATATTCCAATTTCTCTTAATGAACGATTGAGATTAATCAATTTTTATACTAACTAGCGGGTAACCCGTGCTCTGCACGGAAACCAATACTATGTCTTTTAACTATAGTTAATTGATATAGTAATCATCATTTTAACTAATACTATTAATAATAAAAATTAATCTATATGATTACTATTATTATAATAACTATTATAATTAATTAATATCATTGATAGTAATAGTTAATATATATGTTAATAGCAATGATTAGTCTATATAATAATAATTATTATAATAATTATTATAATAAAATAATATTATTAATAGTAATAGTTAATTGATATAGTAACTATTATGATTAATTAATATTAAAAATTAATAATCTAACTTATATATAACTATTATAATCAACTAATACTAATAATAATAATAATAGTTAATGTATGTAGCCTATTATAGTTAACCAATACTATTAATAGTAAAAAATAACTTATAAAGTAACTATTATGGTTAACTAATACTATTAATAATAATAATTAGCTATATAGTAACTATTATAGTTAACTAATACTATTAATAGTAATAGTTAACTAATGTAGTAGTAACTAATACTATTAGTAGTAATATTTAACTAATATAGTTAACTATAATAGTAGCTATTATAGTTAACTAATACTATTAATAGTAATATTTAACTTGTATTGTAACTAATATTGTTAACTAATACTATTAATAGTAATATTTAACTTGTATTGTAACTAATATTGTTAACTAATACTATTAATAGTAATAGTTAACTAATATAGTCAACTATAATAGTAACTATTACTAATAAGAGTAATAGTTAACTATAATGGTTAACTATTATAGTTAATTATTACTAATAATAGTAATAGTTACTATAATAGTTAACTATTATAGTTACCCTTTTTAGTAACTATTATTATTAGCTAATAGTATTAGCTAATGAAAAGAAAATGAAAAGTCACTTATTTATTAGTATGTTGTTGATGTGGCTTCTCCAAATGCAAGTTTTTTCCATTGTTTGTCCACATGTCAATACCATAACTCTTTTGGCCAACTTTAATATATATATATATATATATATAGATAGATTTGTTGATATAAATTCAATTCTTTGAGATATCAACCGTTCATTGCGGTTGAATTGACTGTTCAAACTTCACATTCGTCTCATATCGGTCGTATTTTTGTGGCATGTAAAGTCGTAGACAAGCCTGTTTGAATGCACCTCAATTAGTTGTGGCATGTAAAGTCGTAGACAGATCTGTTTGCATGCACTTCAACTAATTGTAACTCTCATCTTTTCGATAAGATTATGCAGATCAAAAGAGTAGAATTTTAAAATTTCATAATTGATCGAGAGAAACCGATATTTGGCATTACATCTTTTCCACATTCATATGACTATATATTAAATGTAAAAATAATTACATGATGTACAAAACAACGTATAAGTATTTAGCACATGTGGCTATAATTAGAAAAGTAGAAACATAAAACTAGTGATCATAATGGCAACTTAACCCCTACGAATTTTGTATATCTAATGTACAATTCTTGCCTATAACTTCAGCTAATAATATGTACAAAAAACTGTTTGATATTTAGGCCCTTTACTTCCAAACCTTAATGGCACCGTCTCTACTGCTTGAGAGAAGTAGTCTCTGGTTCAATTTGACAGAAGCCAAAGAGAGGATAGAGTCACGGTGACAACCTGCAGAATCAGTAGCAGCAGCAGCAAGAACCGCTTTTCCGGTCAACCTGTTAGCCAGAGGTCGTCTCTTTGCCTCCTGTTTGAAACAACAAAGACCCGAGATTATAATCTTAGCATTGAATAGGAAAAAAAATCCAGAGGCTAATTTAAGTATACAGATTAGCCAATGGCCACAACAAAGACTAAGATGAATGACCATTTTTGTTTGATCGTATATTATACTCCCTCCATCTCAGAAAGATAGTCTCATTTCCAATATTGATATGTAAAAATCATTGAACTTCCATAATCTCCAACAAGGAAGAAGACGGTCAGAAAGAGTAGTAGAGTCCAATGACAACATATGCTGGGAGAGTAATGGAGTAATGATTAAACGTCAACAGGGACAGCAATGTAAATGAAAATAAATTGCTAATATGCTTAGATAGTCAAATGGGACGATCATTATGGGACAGAGGGAGTATCTTTTTAAAATGTTTGAAAAATACCTGCACAACTTGTACCCCAAAGCTAGACTTTGTCTCGTAGAAGTCGTCCATTCCAACACCTTTCATAGATGGACCACAAATGCAATAACTTCTGTCCGGGCTGCAACGCGGAAGAGCCAAGATGTTATGCCAAAAAGCAGTGATAATAAAAAAATAAACAAATGAGCAGAACCGGGAACAAGTGAAACCTGCAGTGGTCCCAACGACGTATCTTCAAGTCAGTACCCCCTGTTAATAAATCACCCCCTGGTAATGGGAGCAACGAACGTATACCCGGGAAACGGGGAGGAGGTTCATTCAGCTCATCAACTCTGTACTTCGTATTGACATTTCTTCTTATATCTGCTTTAGAATTTCGCTTACTTGATGGTCTGGACAATGCCCAAGGCTGGTCAGAAGTTTCAGCATCACTGTCATTATTTGCCACCCTCAACACCTGAACACAATAGAAGAATGAGAGTGATTTATCAATTAGGAAGGGAAAAGCAGGTATTAAAGAGAGAAAAAAAAACGAAAGTAATCACAGCTACCATTCAATACATTTTAATGAGATCTTTCACAAATTGTAAACGAAGCATCCTCCTCATTTTAGGAGAAGAAGTGCTTCTTTCTGCATTCCTTGTTTATAACCGGCCGTTTCTTATCGCAATGGGGCATCATTCTTTTTAACTTGCTTATTTTCTTAATTTTCAGATTTTAATTTGAAATCACTAGAACCAAGTCCCTTTTATCAAATTGTCAACTGAAAATGAGTTTCCATTTCTAATTAATCTTTGTCAACTCGATGTCAAGCTAATGTGAATTTGCAATGCCACAATGTGCACCTTGAGCATATCTTTTGAGAAGGGTTACTAAGAAGCTTAAACTCAACTTCTTTGTCTTCTTTAAAAAACCAAAGAGGGATACTTATTTGGGGATGAGAGACAATATGAGTATACCATTCTCTCATCCCTCCAAGCTGTATCATCATAAGATATACAGTACTGAACAAGGCAAAAAAACAAGCAATAACTAATGATTAATATTTTTGTCATCAATTTCTAGTTTTTACAAAGATTCTCTCGCCTCGCATTAAATTTAATTTGCCGTCCTTGACCATATATCAGCTGTCTGTTTGGCTGTACCCATTTTATCATTAAGTATTTACAGGAAATCCTAACAGCACTCAAATGTGTTTCTTTAAAAAAGAAAATAAATCATAATCCAAAAACAATTAACAATACCTGATGACAGCTCCCGTTCTCCGCATTCCAAAGAGAAACTTCATTGGAACCTGCTGCAACATACACGAGTGGCCTAACTGTGTTGGATAATGAGTTATTTTGAGGAGGAACATAAAGACACATTTTTTCTATGGGACATGCAACAGAATATTGCCATGAGTTGACGGGTATTCCGAACCTCAGATCCCAAAGAGTAAGCACGCCCCTAGAAGACCCAGACACAAACAATTACCACAAGGGCTTGCTACCAGAGAACAAGCATAGCCCTCCTCAGGAATCACTTTCGTATCCCATGCATTTGAATTTTCTCTTGTATCCCATAGGTGGATCCCACAATTTTGAGTGCTGTAAAGAATAGTCTTTCCGGCATCACCATCAGCAGAGTAGTTCAAGAGGCTGAGTATCGCACCTTCTCCGACAGACTTCTTGTTCACATCAGCAATACCTGAATACTTCTCCACAACATTTCCAAGCCCTCTGGAAATGTAATCAACGGAGAACATATGTAATATGCCATCAGAAGCTCCAGCAATGACTTGAGCTGTGCCCTGGAGCATAGCAACACAGAGTGCCCGACTTCCCTCTAAAGAATAAGTCAGCCTCGATCTAAATGATATATCCTTCTCCAACTTTCTTGAATCCCATACCTTAATAGTAGAATCATCAGATGCGGTAACAAAAAAGCTTTGGTCCGTTGAGATGGCAATTTCATTAACAGCAGAACGATGCTCCTGGAGATGTGCAACTAACACACCACGAGGCCTCCACCCAGAATCTGGAATTGCTGATGTTCTTGCAAAAGATGACAATCCTGCTATCTCATTCGGAGGGGAGCTATCATCGCCTGCAGTAGAGCTTCCTTTTGAAGAGGTAGACACTCCCATGTCCTGAAATTTGTTGCTTAGATATGTAGTTTGATCTGATTCCCTGTCGTCCACCTCGTGTACTACTCTGTGAAGCTGTGGAGAACCATTACTAATACTAATTGACCCTGATACAAGCTTAGCTACTGGGGCAGAATTAGCCAAAGTAAAGGATTCCCAACTGGATCCATCCAAGGCATTGATACTGAACCAAAAGAGTCCAAGGGTAATGATGAGCCAGATGCCGATGGAGCAGTCCCAGCTGTTTTCTTTTTATCATACTTTAAATGGTACAATGGTATGCCTTCAGATGTTTTATCAGAAATCAAGCTGTTTACACCACTCATCTGCGGTGACATAAAACCAGAAAATTTCAACTTTTCCGAGTACAAGGGATCACGGATATCGACTGTGGAAGAAGCATTATGTATGAAGCTGCCGATCGGTCTCAGCTTAGACTCACCATCATCTTCACTCAAACCAAGGGGTTGCATGGCATTGCTGTTAGACCTGTGACCCTGAAGATCATGTTGGCTATCAGACCAGAACTTCATTGAATCCAACTCTCCAACTCCTTTTTGAAACAAGTCTGCAGTTCCCATTGTTTGGCCTGTGCTGATGAGTTGTACCAGATCTTCCTCTGCCTTTCCAACATGTCTGAACTCTTGCTATTTTCTAAGATTTGGTAAAATAACTGTCTAGAGACTGGCGGCTTCAGGCAGGAAAAGAGAGTCTTTTCAGAAGCCAAGGATCCTGGTTGACGCCGGAGGAAAGGTCGTATAACTGGAACAAGGAATACATAGGAATCAACAGCACCTAAGCTCTCACTACTTGCTGAGATGAAGGTGACTACTGATCTCCGTACCCACTGACTAGGATAACATAACAATGGGAAAGCATGCTCGATCATCTCAAGAAGTATTCTCTTCCGTAGAAAACCACTTTTGCAAAGAATGGCCAAGCAATCTAATGCATTGACAATGACAGCCTCAGTTGCATCACATAACGCCTGCTCAAGATAAGGTAAAAGATATTCCTCGACACTTCTTTGGCCCACAAAGAAGCATACATAAACTATCTGTCCATAAAACACTGCTCTTAGCAGCTCATCTCGATCATTCAGAAATGCAGGGAGGATAGGCAACAAAAAGTCATTACTCTGCCTCTGCCCAAAAAACCAGCAAAGGTTACCAATATCCTGTAAGAGTGCTCTCCTAATATTAGGGGTTTGCTTTGGTCCCATTACTAGTTCTTGAATAACCTCAGCTATGGATTTCCTTAACTGGGTAAGCTGTACATCACTTTTTTGAGTCTGTGAGGGCCCCTGCATTTCATGGGACTGGGCCATTGACTTCTGGCCTGAACTTAATTCATTAAGAACCCCAGCCTCACTTAAGCTTATCGAGTGAATTAAAAATCCATAAGCAGTTAGGGCCAGCTTTGATATATTGCTTGCGTAGCATATCCTCACGCTTTCTTCAGGATCATCAGGGAGCATGGAAAGCATTGGAAGGATATATTCCGGAAAAATTTTAGCATCACTGGGAGGAAAATCTCGGATTAAGGGCAGAATGTCGCACAGAGTCTCTAATGCAGCTGACCGCACGATTGCAGCAGGATCAGAGAGCATGGCAATAACATATGGAAGAACACGCTGTAACCGATCCTCGTCATCTATATATAAGGAACATGATTTCAATAATAGCACAGCACCTCTCCTTAACTGAGGCACCTTAACGTTGCGTATGCATGAACAGAGCAGTGACGCGATCAGAACCATTCCTTCACAACTCATACTATCCTGGGGTAATGGTAAGAAAGGCATTCCAAAAGTATCGGACTGGTTATCATAATCGGCCATCAATGACTTCAAATCACTTGTCGTTATCTTTTTCAGAAAGGGATGGTGATTTCTCTTAAAAATATTGGAGATCGTTTGAAGTAACTTGCTAGGCGTTTGTGGGCAGACTGGTCACAGTTTCCAGAATCCACCGGAATGACAACATCTTCTACAGTCGGCTTTACAGCAGAATAATGATTATTTGCTTGCACGTCCATGAGTAGAGTACTAATATCACCAGGGAGTTCAAACTGACCTTGAGTTGACCCTTTAACCTCTTCTCTTATCTGTACAGGGTCCTTATCGGAAGCCAGACTAATTTTAGCATCGATCGCTCGTGACGGTTGACAACCTATGACATCTGAAGGTAAGTTTAGAAAAACAGCAGCTTCCTCACCTGTCCTATTGCTCAACATTTGTTTAAGGATCTCTGGGAATGTAAGTTGGATTATTACGACCTACATCAGAAATTAGAGCGGCTAAGCCTAAGTATGCAAGTCAAAAGGCTGCAGTGTTTAAAGACAAGATATAAGTAGAAGATTATTACCCTTGAATCAGGACTCTTTGGATTCAATTTGAAATATAAATTGTGCAAGCATGGAGAGAAGTAGCAAGGAAAAACATCACCAGCGTAACTCTGGAGGTAGCTCTCAGCAGAACAACGTGAGTCAGGATCCAGCTGAATCATATGAAGAATCATCTTACGAATTCCTGAATCAGGGATCTGCACCATACACATACCATTTCACATTAATTTTTACCACACTTGAACAAAAACTGATGCAAAACAGCTAAAAGAAATGCAAAAATAAAGTTATGAGGTGCCTGTTATCACCCATAACATTAACTTACAAAAACAGGTAGAAATGGGGCAGGGGACATTGTTCTATATGTACATGAAGGAGAAAGATGAAAACTATAAGGACTTCTCATAAAGGGCAGCCATGTTAGCATATCACACCTTCTCCAGATGTTGGCTAGGATCAAACTGCCCTCTGCGATAGGCAAGTAGTTGAGATAGTTCAAAGAGTGGTTGACCCTCAAGGAAAAGTTCAGCAATGACACACCTATACACGATAAAGCCAAGTGCATGTTAGATAAAAGACTTGTTAAATTTACAATATTACGAAAATAGCATGGAGGTTTAACTTAGTTAATGTATATGACCTGGGAGTAGCTGCGTGAGAAAGCAAAATAACTGCCTAAATGAAGTGAACAGCATAAATTAAAACTTAACAACACACCTCCTAGTAATTACTTCAATTATTTTACATGTCACCTCTTGACGCTTCAATATCCATCGTCATTTATGGTAAAAAATAACCTTCACAAATGGGTTCACAACATAATTTTTAAATAACACCCCCCCCCCCCCCCCCTCCAGCCCAAGGACAAAAAAATGCAGCTCTAAAAGTTTGTGAAAGGGTGTACTACAACCTTTTATTCTCCATTTATGTTTTTAAACTTGAAAAGTTGATTGCAGTGTTAACAAAACCCATAAGATCCTATATCTCTAGAGTCTTAATCATGGTAATGTCTACTGCTCATGATAAGTGCATACTGCGAACCTAAAGAAGAATGGAAACATATCAAAACCTTCAGGTTACTACAATGACTAAGATGAGAAAACTCACCCTGCAGAAAAGACGTCCATTGATGGCCTTAAAGGTGCGTCTTGTGCAACTTGCATCTCCCCTCCATGCTCATAAAATCTCTGGACATTCACAATAATGTCAGAAATTACTATATGATCAACATTTAGAAAAGAAAACATTTGGATGCTAGAAAGTGATGAAAGAACAGGATAAGTGCAAAAAAGAGCAAATGACATCAAGTGCGCACGTGATAATCACTACGGTTGTCTGGCGTAGCTTGCATAAGAGATTTTCTCTGGTTTATTCCCGTCAGGTTCGACTGTCTTGTAGCAATTCTTACTGTTGTACAAAGGATGAAGTCAACTTAATGGTAATTTAATTGGCTGTAGCGTGGAGGAAAAAACTATAGCTGGAGTTATTATTTACAGATTAAAAAGTATGTACTCCATTAGAACAATACCCCATCCGTCCCGCTTGAAATTAGACTCATTTCCATTTTGGGCGTCGCATTTGAAATTAGACAAGTCCAAAATGGAAAGTTTCTTATATTCTCTCCCTCCCTCCCAAAATGATCGTCCCATTTGACTATTCAAACTTTTTAAGGATATGAACACTTGCTTCACTAGTCATGCTTTGTTTATGCACTTTTAAGACTAAATTGTAGAAAATTGGAAGAACTTTTTGGGACAATGAAAAATGGCAAATGAGAAGATCATTTTGGGACGGGGTTAATTAATGTGGGTCCCAACTCCAACTTGTCATACTCACAACAAATACCCCACTTACTATCCCCTACACCACTAACAACCCCCACTCACTTTCTATACTCACAACACTTTTAATATTATAACACTTTTCATTAATCTCCGTGCCATCTGAAAAAGTCTAATTTCAACCGGGACGAAGGGAATATTTTACGATCAGCACTAATTTAGGTGGTGTATCTGCCAAAGCACTTTCACTAGCCCATCATCTTTAGGCCATGAAAAGAGTTATCCACGGCAGTTAAACCCTAATACTAACACTCAACAATATTTCTAAATTCAAAGAAGATCATAAAAACCTATAGCTCAAAATATGAGGGAAAAAGAAAAAAAAAAAAAAACAAACCTCTGGTGCAAGATAGCAGCGTCTTCTTCCTCCAGTATCAAAGAAGAATGAGAAGTCAGAGGGGTCATCATGCGGAACATAAGTTGGTTTAAATGAGGCAAAGTCAGCGAGATAAAGCCAATTCCAGGAAGTGACCAACACGTTCTCACACTTGATGTCTCCTGAAATAGTTACATCCTTGAAACCATTAACAGAAACAATTATCCTTGATTACAGTATAACAGCAACCTTAAATTACTGAACTCACCATGACAAACTCCATTATCGTGGCTCTGTTTCACTGCATAAAAGCAACTAGACAAACAGCAGAATATAAAAGCTAAGACCAAACGAACAAATAAAATTTCTCAATTTCCCTTGTACATCGATAGAGAAAGTTTACCTGAAAAGCTAACCATTTTTTCTCAACAAGGCTGAGAAAAGGACGTGTACTCAATCGATCATGAAGGTTATTAAAGAAGTACTGCCTGAGTAAATAAGCAGCTTTATCTGTCTCCAGCCAAAACTGCAGCATTACCATTTTGAAAAGTTAGACGCTTTCGACACAGCCATAATGTAATTCAAGTAAATGAACCCTTTATATATCAACCCAAAAATGAATGGACACTTAATTTAGATCGGACTCGGAGGGAGGATATTGTTAAGGAAACGTTGTCTTAGGTTCTACTATCAATTAATCAGTGTAGGACCATCCCAATTACATCACACCATAACCTAGTTACCATAATGTTTCACGAATGTAAATGCTTTATCTATTTACGATGGTGCTCATTAGTAGACAGTAGTCCAAGAAGAAGACATAAAAGTAACTTATTTACTGGGCTAGACTACCTGATTCCTATTACTACTAATACCAGTGATTGGGTCGTTAATTTCACTGATGGGTGGACAGTAAGTAGGATAATGGATCAAATTAAGGCGGCATTATAATTGTTGAAAGGACAGAAGAAACTGTAGGCAGCACCCGAAACTAGAAGTTAGATATTATTATATAGGGGTCTCACGATGTACTTGGGCAGGTACGATTGCATTTCTGACAATTCCAAAGAGTGAGATGAGCCTCAATGGTGGTGCATTTACATGTCCATGAGGATGCAATACTTGTAGCAACACCTCACAGTTGGTGTCTTCCCAAAATATTACTCTTGGACTAAGTTATGAACTACCCACACAATCTGCATCTCTTGAATTCCATTTATGACGCTGAGCTTTACTTACGATTGAGGAAAGGGAAAAGTCAACTGCAGTCTAGGACATGAACCGACCTGCTTTTACTATTAGTTTTTTTCTTTTTAAAGCCAAATAAGAGGAGCAATAACAACAGCAACCATAAATGTAAGATTGAAAATGGCCCAGTTGAACGCTCATTGTTTAATCATTTTCCAGTGATGAATAACCCAACCTTAAAACTGTAAATTTTTTTCATCAAAAAGACTTAAAACTGTATTTTGTCATCAAAAAGACAAAAACCTCAACTCAGGGATAGATATGCTCTCTTTTTTCTTTTATAAAAGCTTCACCATCTTCTGCTTCCAAAATTGTAACCAAACACAACACTACCGCTGTTCAAATTCTCCAAATTTTAGAATATTTCACCTCCTAATGATGACAATTTCCAAAATTCAGACTTCAAAATTACTTCGTATTACTAGTAATTAACTTTTAACAGCATAAAATAAATAACTAAATAAATAATGAATTACGAATAGCAAAGGAACCTGGAACGGCCAAACGTGAGGGTTCGGAATGGAGCTGAAGATCTCTCGAATTTGGAGAGGCGACGCTCGTAATCACGGAGATCAATTGAGTCGCCGCGCTTGAAATAAACCTTGACCAGAACTAGACCTTCGTCGTGCTTACACTGTATCGATTTCAAAAAGCGTGCCCTTCCCAAAACCTCCTTCAGTACCAAATTATACGACGACGGCAGGTCGTGAAGGTAATACTCCGACGCAGACGCTTGCGTAGTTCGTGCAATCTTGTTACCCATTCCTTTGATCGGAGTTTTTTTGTGTGTATTTTTGGTGTGCGTGTGAGAGAGAGAGAGATAGAGAATATCTACCGGCCGGCGAATTGGGGATTACGGTGAGGTTTACTGACCGGAGGAACTATTAAGAAGCCATCGGAGTAGGATGAAAAGGCGTAGGATTTAATTTTTGTGACGATGGAAAGCAGGGAGGAATAAGTTGCGTGAAGGGCAATAACGGTGTCGTTAAACTCCGCTCGTATTTGGCAAGCCATTAGCCATCCCATTGGAGTATTGGCCAACAAGTTAGACATGGGTTCGTTAACTTATTATTACCCCTTCCTCTCAAATTACTGACATTTTTCATTTGGAAAAATTTTCAAATAATTTTTTATAAATTTTAGTAACAAAAGTACTATTATAAAATCTTTACTATCTATACTAGAGCGTTAAACGCACGATAAAAAATATTTTGAAAAAAATATAAACAAAAAATAAAATCGCATTAATAAATTTGATAGTAATTTTATTCATAAAATGATAACCTATTATTGTAATATTTGTGTTGAGATAACATTACTAATGAGTCTTATCCCACAATATATAAAAGAACTCCCTCCGTCCCTCTTTAATCTACAAAATTTGTCATTTTGGTTGTCCCACTTTGATCTACAAAGTCTCAAAAAGGAAATGTTTCGGTACTTTTAAAATAATTAGACCCACTTGTCATACTCACAACAACTATCCGCTTACTATTTTCTACCTCACTTTCTCCCTCTCACTCAACTATCTACACTCACAACGCATCAACTTTTTCACTTTTCCTTAAGCAATGTGCCAAACCCAAAATTTGCAAGTTAAAGAGGGACAGAGGGCATATAGCATAGACACACTTGTAAAATATTTTGCACCTATAAATATATATACACATATACTCCCTCTGTCCCTGAAAGATAGTCCCTCTTTTTTCGTTGTTATCACGAATGAACTTTGAGCAATAATTCAACCTGCTTTTAGTTATCCTAATGAAAATTTAAAAACTTGTTGTTGATACACTATCATAAATAATATCAATATCAATTTTCAGATTTTCATTAACATAATTAAGAGTAGCCTAAATTATTTCTCAAAGTTCATTCGTAATAACAACGGGAAAAAAAGGGACTATCTTTCTGGGACAGTACTCCCTCCAGCCGAAAATACTTGCAGTTTTAGGATAGATTTTTTTATCTCAAAGTATTTGCAGTTTTGCAATAGATCAAATCTTCTGTGCCACTTTGTGTACCACCTCAAGTGCCACAAGTGATCTAATGGCTAACAGTTATTGAGATGTGTATTATCGTAATATTATGAAACCATGTGAACGGTTGGATTGCAAGTGGTACATGCAGTGGCACACAAAAGTGGTACATAAGATCTCGACTCGTTTTGCAGTTTTCCATAAAAGATTGACACATATTTACCAAAATTGCTTTTATTTATGATAGGTAGTTGTCACTGTAAAATTATTTAATTGCATAGCTATTGAATTAATCAAAGGGTAATAGTGTCAGTTTGTTGTGTATTGATTGCTTTTCTTATTAGGTATGCAAAGTCCTAAAACTACAAGTATTTTGGGACATAGAAGTTCCGTCCCACCTCACTTGAGACTTATTTTCATTTTGGTTTGTCTCACTTCACTTGAGACTCTCCAAAATGGTAATCGTTTTATAATTTTATATTCAATCTCCCACCTGCTCATTCTCTCTCTTCATTTTCTACCACACATGTCGTTATTTTATTCTTTTTCTGTTGTTATTGTGCCCACCTCTTAAGTCTCAAGTGAGGTGGGACGGAGGGAGTATACAAGTATTTTGTGAGTATAAGACCATCTACAATGGATTAAACAACATTTTCCATTCAACACCGACTTTATCACTCCACATCATCTTTTCTCTCTTCCAACTCATCCATTCAACACTAATTCAACTTTACTCCCTACAATGGTTTGTTCAATCCCCCATTCAACACCATTCCCACTCATCATCCTATACTCCACCACTTAAATTTTATTTTCTATTCTTTATTTTTATGATTAGTAAAATAATAATAAAAAAAATAATCAATTATAATTTTTTAAAAATACTCCACACTTAATTAATTTTTTTAATTGTAATTAAATAAATATGAGGGTTTTTTGAGTGTTGAAATGGTTATTATAGAGGGAAAAAAATATGAATTTTGGTGTTAAAAAAAAATTAAAATAAAATCATTTACTGTAAAATAATTGAGCTCAAATAATTGGGATGAGAAAGTAATTCGGAAATATCACCGGCCAATGAGAATCCGACACGTGGCCAATCCAGAGGGGAAAAAAAAAAAGGTCGCCGCCTGGTCACACGCGCCGTGTTGGCCCAGTGTGTGGTCGCCACGTGTCCAAGCCGCTGACAACTCTCTGCGTTAAACGGGTGTTGAATGGATTCAACAAAATTGTCATTCAACCCCGATTCAACAAACCATTGAAGCCATTGAACCCCCTTGTTGAATGCCCATTCAACACCCAAAACTTCTACCATTGCATATGGTCTAAAAGTAAGTAAGAGAGATAATGAGTGAGAGGAATAATAAAGATTCTTTGTCATTTTAGGAAGTAAACATATATCCGGACTAAAAAAGAAAAAGTAGACATATGATGTGTAAAAAAATTATTGGTGTTTTTAATTAAAGTGTGGCGGATCCACAATCGATGCAACAAATAAAATATCGACACCTCATTTAAATATCGACACCTTATTTTGTAGATTTTTTTTTGTGCCCTAAAACATTGCCAGCTTCATATACTAACAGTAACTAAAATTGCATAACCGCAATTAACTATAGATCTAGATTACTCTAAATATGCAAAACAGAATCAAGTTCAAGATTCAAATACAAATTGGGTTAATGACATATTAGGGCCTGAACTCCAGGGGCCGTCTAAAAGGAGCCTGGGTTTTTTTCCCGCTAGATCAGGGCTTCAAATATGAAATTTTCGCCAGTTAAGGGCTTTTTGACGGAAATCGTTAGAAAAGTCAGTTAAGTGCCATGTGCCTCGCACGTGATCCTCAAATTGGATGTATTTGTAATGATATTAGTTAGTAAGGGCTTTAGTGAAATTTTTGAAACTCAAAGGTTTAAAAACGAAATAAATATTTTTTTCTAAAAAAATACTATCTCCGTCCCAGTTTAAGGTTTTTACTTTCATTTTTTGACATTTATATACTTCACTCTCTACTTTTGGGTTGACTCGTTTCCTTGTTTTTGCCTTAGTTTTTTAATAAGCGTGCATAGTCAAACTAAGAACATTAAACTGGGACGGAGGGAGTCATTTTTTTTCTAAATAATCAAGTACTCCCTTCGTCCTAATTTAAAGTTCCTAATTTGACTTTACACGGAGATTAAGAAAAAATAAATGTTGTGAATATGAAAAGAAAATTGGGAGAGAGAAAGTGGGTAGAGAGTTTTTGTTGTGAGAATGACAGAGGGAGTGTATAATAAAATAAGTAATTATTATATTTAAATTAATTATCACTATTTACAAAAAAAAAAAAACAAAAAACTCCCTCTATCCCACCCGAATTAGGATTTTCTCTTCTGACACGAGGTTAAAGAATAATAGTATTATATTGTGAAAGTGATAATGAAATTGAATTGAGAGATTTAACATTTATGATTAAGCACTAATCATTTACCTAAAAATTGTCCAAATATAAAATCTTATTACAGTCAAAATTGTCAATGAAATTAAAAATTCAAGTTCTACATTTCAACCAAATTATCATCACCATTCTCTCCACCACCACCATCACCAGCCTACCACCATCACTACCACCGGACCACCACACCAACACTGCACTCCACCACCAGACCGCCACCACCGCACCGCCATGCCAAACACTGCCACAAACACACAGATCGCGGATGCAATCTGGCTCAGACCAGCCGAAATTCGCAGATCTGCCAGTTTGATTTGATTGGCGAGGGTTAGAGAACGGATGTATGGTTAGAAACGAAATCGGAGCTTCAGATCTGACGGAGTGGGAGCTTCAGATCTGACGCCGGTGATGAAGTAGAAGACGGCAGTTGGGGGGGACGGAATCTGCAGATCTGGTTGCAGACTGATGAAGAAGACTACCGGCGACGGATGATGACCGAAAGGGAGGGAGGAAGAGAAGAAGTGGGAAGGAGTGCTGGGAAGGGGAAGGGTGGCGTGTAGATGCAAGGAGACGGTGGGAGGGGTGGCGGGGAGACGGTAGGAGGGGTGGGGGCGGAGGTTGGAGATGAGAGGAGGAGAAAGGGAGTTGCTGGGTATGAGGAGAAATGAAGAGGGGGGGATATTTTTTAGGGTTTATGAAATTGGGTTTTGTTTTGGATTTAACCCTTAAAATTCTAAAACTTACTGTTTGACCATTTTTACAAATTTTCATTACAAATACATCCAATTTGACGATCACGTGCGAGACACATGGCACTTAACTGACTTTTCTAACGATTTCCGTCAAAAGCCTTAACTGGCGAAAATTTCATATTTGAAGCCCTGATCTAGCGGAAAAAAAAAACTCAGACCCTTTTAGACGGCCCCTGGAGTTCAGGGGCTAATCTGTCATTAACCCAAACAAATTTACTATCTACATAGCTTTTTCAATCGTTAAATGCTCATCATGATCTTCAAGGGATCGAAGCCCCAATTTCATTACATCAAATTCAAATCAAAGCACATGATCATACTCGTATCTTATTTAGTGTGGTAGAAATCCAAAGATGAAATCCCCACACATTTAGGGCTATTTACATGACTGATCGGAGATTTCCTCATTGACCGTGGCCGGCGACTTCCTCACGATCGTCGAAATTAGGATTCATTAGCGTCAACGGCATCCTTCTCAATCATCCCAAGCTCAGCGTGGAGTAACCGTCGCGGACCAAGTAAACTTCCCGCCGCGACCTCCCTTCTTCGGCGATCCGACCATCCCTGTGGCTGATTTCCTATCCTTTCGCGCTTCCGTCGCCGGTTTACCGATCGGTTTGGGAGTTTTTCCGCCGTTCTTCATCTCGATCTGCGCTCTTTCTCTCTCCCTCTTTCGGTATGGAACTAGTGAAGTTGAAGGTGGACAATAAATCGGTACTGGGATTTATAGAGGGTTTATGATGAGTCGTGGTAAGCAGGTAAGGTAATGGTATTAATAGAAAAAAGATATTAATGGTATTATTAATAGAATAAAATAAAATAATGTAGGGGGTACTGTGGCAGATCATGTGGACCCTGACAAGGACATTGAGGAATGGATAAGAACAAAGCGATATTATTTTTTTGTTCTAAAATGACAAATTACTCAAAATTATTGAGAATATAAATGTTTCCCTAGGTGCAATAGTCTTGGTATCACATTTTCTAATTAAAATAATAAATTTAATAATAATAATATAATTTAATTTATTATGGTAATTTGTACATTTAAAAATTAGTACATATAAAAATGTGACTATTACTTGAGTCAAAATGATTTACTTCCTCTGTTCCAAAGCAAATCTTAGTATTTTTTTTAGAACGTATTTTAGTAACAGTCTCATTTCTAAAATGACAAAGAATGGGAATGGTGTTTTGGACATTTTTTTTCTTTATAATATTGTTTTATCGCAAAAATATCCACACTTAATGAATCTATTTTTTACCATTTGCATGAGAATGAATAGTGTTTTGAGCAATTTATAATAAATCCGCTTATAATGTTTACCTATCTATTATTATTTTATTGTTTGCTTAATAAGTAAATCTCAGATTCTTACTCTAAGACGCTCTGAGACGGATGAAGAATTTCGCATTTTTTTTTTTGTTTGTGACAGTTTGATATTATATACATTATCATTGAATTAAAGTGGTGCTAGTTTGATATTTGATTTTTTTCTTTTCATGACATTCCAAGGTTATGAATTGTGATCGGATAGTTCAATACAACGAAGCAATTCAATATAGCATGTTAATGACTTGTTATATTCTATTTGTCTTAAAATTAATATTTAAATTTATTATTAATAAGAATAAATCTAGATTTTCTTTTTTGTGAGGATGTAGCTTCATCCCTAGTTAGATACAAATTCTTTTTTGTACATTGTAATTTAGTCTATACTTGTAACGCCCCAAATTTTCAGAGTATTATAACACCATTAAATATATAAATCCGTCCCCAAAATAAAGGAGTACAGTCATAACTACAATTCAAATCTCCACGGCTAGTAAATCTAACCACAATCCAAAATCACTAACGAAAGCGTAACATTTTCTATCAATACTAACGGCTAGTAGCCATCAAACTAGTTCACGGCATTTATTACAATCTCAATAAAAGTCTACTAAAAAAAATATGAAAATCACTACTTTCATTATTCGGGTCCGCCTCAAAGATGTCTCCACTGAAAGTCCTGCTTTCCTACTTATAACCTGAAGAAATAGAATTAGAGAAAGGGTGAGCGAACAATGCTCAGTAAGGTCCTACTCCGCCCCTTCGGTTTCTAAGAAGGGGTGACCTCAAAGAATGTATCAATAAACAATTTTCGATGAAACGGACAAATTAATAAATCCAACAATAATCCTCTTCTTAATAACAAGAAAGAAATCATGGCACAATTCCATATTCGATAATGCGTAAAATCAATTATGATCACTTAATATTCTTCTCATCAAGTCAATATCAAACAGTAACCCAAAGGGATACAATAGTCGTCATGTATCAATGTTTCGGTATATCCGGATAACCTATATAACCACAATCTCAGTGGTGTCGATATCGATGGTTAATGCCACATAGGCATGTCATGAACTAACCCTCATGACCGGGTATCAATAGTATATCATATTAACCCACAAATAATGGGTGTCATTAAGTGATCATTCTTTTATCAATGAAGTTCTTTAATTGACCAATAATCCAATGTCAATTTAAAGTCAGATTTAATTTAGCTGACGGAAACGATTTAGAGTGAATTCCAAACAAAAGCTACCGGCCATAACGGTAAAACAATATTTACTCTAGGAACGGAGGGTCAATAAATAACGATAAACATAGGACTAAGATACGTAAATCCCTTACCTTAGTTGCGAGCTTTGATTAATTCTCGATGTACGAAGCAACGGACCTTTACTTGAGCTTCCCAAAATCTAACAAAGATGTATTTCGTATTATTTATAAAATAAATAGTAAAATCTGATTTCTTTTTCTTTCTAAAACTATGGACTAATCACAGATTCTCAAACATCTTAGGAGTCTCTGTAATTAATAGAAGATTTTAAAGTTACTTGCCATTTTACAAACACTTCTAGACTTGACTGGAATCAAGTACTAACAGGGCTACCTAGACAAAATACTCAACGAAAATTACCCTTCTTCTCTAAATGTCAAGAACATCACTCACCAAACAGTAGTAGTTGGGTTTTCTTTCGTTTTTTTTTCATTTAGTTACATACTTTCAAATTAACTACATACTCTCTCTATGCAAAACTAGAACTTTTCTGAACATGTATTACTTAAACAACTCCTCAACCACTGAAATTCTTCTTAATCATCCCAACTTAAAACCCCCAAGATGAACAATAAAACTCTTAATTACTGTCTCAAAATCAGAAGAAAGTATAAATACTAAATTGCAGAATTGACTCACCTTGGTCACGCACTAGCTATCGATCGCCGACACTAACACTGTTGGATTTCTCTTTCCCTTCTCTGATCAACTCAATATGACTTCCATTATTTTCATCTCGTTTGTAAAATCCCTAAATCAACATCTCTCGCCCTTTTATACTACTCCTAATCGACTCCTCACCTCCAACTTTAACGACGGTGAGACAGTACCCCTTCCTATCCTTTCCGTTACCGCAAGCGACGACGAAACGAACCTCTATTCTTCCTTTGTCTTGTCGTTACTGCCCAAAACCCCCCATCTGGTTCCTTTTTTTTTTTTTTTTTTTTTTCTTCCTTCTGATATCATTGAGTGAGTGACTTAAAAAATGGCCAAACATGTTTAATTAAGTAAGCCCAAATCATAATTAGTAAGCCCAACTCAGCCCAACTTTATATTATTCTACTAGGCCCAAAAATTGAGC
>JAOWBW010002329.1:0-51362 GCA_026119855.1 Campanula takesimana
CGATGTAAAAAAAAAGGGCCAATTGCAATTCGGTACCTAAGTTTTACAAAATTTTGCAATTGGTTACCAGGTTTGTCAAAATTGCTATTAGGCTCCTCAGTTTTACTGAACCGAGCAATCAGGTGTAAATCCCGTTACGTAGTTAAGAAACTAACGAAATGGAGCCCATGTGCGAACATGTGAGATTTTAAGAGGGCAAACTTTCCATTTCATCAGGAAATTTAACGAAACTAACAGGTTGGGAAAAAATTGATCAATGTGTCCATATATGTTAAAAAAATTAACAAATTTCGTTACTCACACACCATTTCCATCACTGCTCTCTCTGAAAATCAAAATCAAAACACCCTTTTTTTCTTCCCCTCTTTCTTCATTTCTCTCATAGCTCTCTCTTAATTAGGGATGAATTCGTCTGCAAGAGACTGGTACGAGTTCCATCACGACTCGGCCGATTCAAGAGTAGGGAGGAACGAGTTGGTTCGGCGGAGGTAGTCGGACTGTACTAGCCGGAGACCTTGACGAGAGTACTGGCACCTCGTGTTGTTGTTGTTCTCAAAAGGCCGCCGCCGCGAGTCCAGGAGCAGTCGGCGGAGGAAATTGAAGTCAAGCGGACAGGCGGCGGCGGCGCCGAAACCACCACCAGCTTGGGCGAGGGTCCGATGGGGAAAGTGGAGCGATCTGACGGTGGCGAAAGAGGGAGACAGTAACCCTAATTGAGGTGAGAGAAAGAGGAGGATGAAGAAGAAGAGATGGTACATGGTGAAAAGTGATACCCTACTGGTACATGGTGGAACTCGTACCAGTCTCTTGCCGACGAATTCATCCCTAATTTTGATTGAGGTAAAATGTGGTGTTTAGGCAGTGGGATGGTGGTTGGTGGTGAGGCTGGTGGTGTAAGGGTGTTGAAGATGGTAGCGTTAATGTTGATGGAAATGGTGTTTGAGTAACGAAATTTGTTAAATTTTTAACACATATGGACACATTTGATCAATTTTTTCCCAACATGGTTAGTTTCGTTAAATTTCTTGATGAAATGGCAAGTTTGCCCTCTTAAAATCTCACATGTTTCGCACATGGGCTCCATTTCGTTAGTTTCTTAACTAGGTAACGAGATTTACACCTGATTGCTCCGGTTCAGTAATCTGAGGAGCCTAATAGCAACTTTGACAAACCTGGTAACCAATTGCAAAATTTTGTAAAACTTAGGTAACCGAATTGCAATTGGCCCTAAAAAAATGTGTTTAAATAGAAGCATCTATAGCCCAGTGGTTCTGATTTTAAATTGAGCATGTAGTATTCAAACGTATTTATACCTGCAGTATATAGCACTTACTTTGCTACAACGCTCCAGCTTGTGAAAAGCAAACAAGAAAATGTAAAATTTGTGCTATACAATGTGTTAAAGCAATAAACAAGACTTGATGAGAAAATAAAGCAATCACAAGAACACAGATTTATGTGGTTCAACAACTTAGCTACGTCCACGGGTGGAGAGAGAATATATTATTATCACTTGGCAATCACAGATACAAATCACACTAATCTAGTTGCACGAATTATTGATCACAATAATTCTTAACTGTGCAAACTTTAGATCTAGAATTACATATCTCTCTTGTAATACTCTGAACTTCTGTCTAACTTCTTGAGCATCTTGAAGTACTCTCTAGTTCTAGCTCTAGTCGACAAGTTTACAAGTTGATTATTATGCTAGGGGAAGTGTTGGTCCCTAAAGGGGCAACAAGGGTGTGAAAATCGCTAGAGGGGGGGGGGGGGTGAATAGCGTTTTAAAAAATCTTTTCAAACCCTTTTGCAATTCAATGGCAGATGCGCACAACTCTTATTTTGGCTAAGTATAGCGCGCGGTAAGAGTGTGAAATGCACAGCGGAAATTTAAAAGCATCTCTGCGCAGGGTATACTACGCAGAGATAAAACGCACGCGATAAGTATGAGGCTAAAGAGTGGCGCAAAATGTGATTCTAAGGCAAAATGAGCAATAACAATTACAACATCTGAGAGTGGCAATCTGAAAGATCAAACAAAGCAGTTCATAAAAAGTTAAGCAGGGAATATGCAATAAGTATAATGAACACGCTATTTGGAGAGGTTCGATCGATGAAAGATCTACATCCTCTACCAAGATGGTTAGTCTTGGATTTCTAATGGAGATCTTATTATATGAGAGAGTATTACAAATTACAACATTTGAGCTCAATACTAACTCAAGATCTATTATCTATGAAAAACAAATCCTAGACTAAACCGGTGTATCTCAAGAAGTTAGATCAAAATGATCAAGGCTTCAAGAGGTGTGTGTGTGACAGAAATTCTGGGCTCTATGAATATGAAAGATGAAGAGCACCAAGAATTCTGGTGATATAGGATTTGTGATATGAGCAGGAGTTTTGAAGGTTTGAAGATCTTGAAGGTTGTTCTAAAGAATCTGGAAAAACTAAGCAGCAGTCTTCAGATCTTCATGGTTTTTCAGTGAAGCATAAAACTCGAGCTCTGAAGCATAGTGGCCAACAAGAGGGGCTTGATCAAAAATGATGATCAAGGGCCGATGAAAAGGGCTAAATCCAAAGGCTGCTTGGAAATGAAGATGAGCAGGCTATTTATAGCTGAGAGCTTGAATATAGCCGTTGGAGCTCTGAGCAAGGACAATGAGCTGGCACAACATGATTGGCGCGCAGCTGTCTTTTATAGCCGTTGGGGCTCTGATCAAAGATGATGACCTGGCACAATATGATTGGTGCGCAGGTATATAGAGCCGTTGGAGACTGAGCATGAAGACCAGTTTCAAAAGCTTCTTCTAGAAGGTTGACAGCTGTCTTCTCTTGAGAAATTTCTTTGAAGCATGTCTCCACCAATGGTTTTGCTGAGTGTGCTTATTTTGTCGTTTGTGCACACCTCATCTTTTTTAAGAAGCGTGCATCTTCTAAGCGTTTTCCAAACTTTCTAGAATGAGAGATCAGGAGATGAGGAGCTTGACCAAGGTTGAGTCCGCGCACAAAGGCATGCGCATTGCCGGCGCGCATGGATTCAGCGCATGAGCAGCATGCGCACCATGCTTGGTCACAAAGATATCTCTTGAGTTTAGGAAGTAAGATCTTGAAAATTGAGCAGGGTCAAGGTCTGCGCAAAGATATCTATGCGTAGTGGCGACCTGCGCAGAGAACATTCTGCGTAGCGAAATGAATCTTTGCTTAGGTGATCTTTGATCTTTAAAGCTTCAAGTCCTATCATCTAAGCCTATACTATAAAAAGGACTTAGCTAAAGATTGAAGTTCTAAACTTCTTTACATGAGGTCCTAAAGTCCGTAAAAATACTTATAGGTGATGGTATCAATCAATTCTAACAAGTGTAGGAGGGTTAAGTGATAAGCATACCCAACAATCTCCCCCTAAATGATTGATGCCATTACTTACTATAGCAAAGGCAATTCATTGTACTTGATAATAACATGTCCATAAGAATGAGAATGGTAAATCATGCCTCAAGTCAATGCATACACTAGCCAGTGCTATAGATTTCTAATCTATCCAAAAGATTAAAAACTTACAAGATAGGGAAGATAGAAATGTCATTCAGAGCATACAAATAATGTGAGATGAAGTTTTAAGTATGCGTTTAAACTGAATGTTTAAACATCATGCGTAGAAGACATGAGCAGTTAAGATTATGCGCATGAGTTTAAGTAATAGTGCATTCAATGTTCCACAAACGAATTATTTGAATTGAACAAGGTTTTTGTGAAAGCTTTATGATGCATTCTTCTCATTAAAACTTTGAAGGATTGACTGTTACAGATTACAAGTTTTAAAGAGGAAAATCAAAAGAGGTGCGCACAAAAACAGAAGCGCACAAAATAAAAGCGCAAAAAAAACATACTGCGCAACGAGAATCAAAAAGTCAAAAGAAAAACAAAATACTTACAAGGAAATCTAATCTATGTTGATCCGTTGCAGGGCTTCGCGCATCTCATTCTGAAGACCGTTGAACTTGTTCATGAGTTCCACCTTTAAATTTTGAAATTTGTCCTGGAACTCCACAGCTTTTCCAACATAAATGTTCATTCCTCTGCGCATATCAGCGTTGTCATCCACTAGCTCTCTGAACCTTGCTCTGCTGTCCGTCAGGATGGCAGTTTGCGTAGCTTCTAATCTTGAGTCGGTATGGAGGCGCTGGGTGTTGACGCTTGCTTGAATGTCTAACATTGCGTAGTCAAATTTGTCGTTGAACCCAAAGAAAAATTTGTCATGGACTTAGCAATGCATCAACGCACTTCTTCAATATTATGCGCAGAGCCTCCTTGTTCAATCTTCTCTATCTGAGCCTCCATCTGAGCTTGAAGGTCATCAAATCCTCTATGTAACCCATCTGCAAGGGTTTTCTTGAGCTTTTTCAGAATGTCCCTGAGTCCACCATCAAGCGCTCCAATGGTGCACACATTTTTGAGTTGTGCGCTGACATTTTCAAGCTGAGCGCTGATGGATTTCAGGGAGTCCAGGATAAGATGTTCCAAAGTGATAGGAACTTTTTCTTGCGCAGGCTCAGATGGACTTTCCTTTGCTTTAGCACTCTCCGTGCTTTCCTTTGCCTTTGCTTCTTCTTTGGCAGCTTTCTCCCCCTTAATGGTATCAATCTCCAAACGCTACATATCAAGACGATATAATAAAGCAGTTTGAGCAGTAAGGAGTTGATTAAGCTGCAGCTGCGTAGCGACTTGATTCGCTTGAACAGAATGCAAGCTTTGCACGATCTGGCGTAGCTCAGCTGAAAAGGTAGGAGTCTCAGGGGCTGAAGATGGAGGTTGAACTGGAGAAGAATCACTGCTGTCGGTGGTTGTGGAACTAGTGCGGCGCTTCTTCAATCCTTTAGCGCTGCTGCGCACCTTCTGCTTGAGACGAGAAGAGGTATGTGCGATATCAGCACTGGGGATGGCTTCTTGAGAGGCTTTGTGCATTTGCTCCCCTCAACAGCAATCATCATCTGAATCACCACGGAAAGCAGCCTTGCGCTTCATAGTGGTTGGCTTTGAGGGAGCAGGCGCTGGAATGCTGGTCGGATCTGCCTCTTTGATAGAAATCCCTTTGGTGGATTGAACCAAAAGAATATCCTTGAGCTTTTTGCTACTGGGCGGAGCAATGCCCTTCCCTTTGCGATTGTACGCTTCTTCTGCGGTCTCTTGCGCAGCATCCGTTGAAGATCTTCCTGCACTCTTCTTGGATTTGACCACAGGATTGGGCCTATCCAGGGTTCCTTGTTGGGAGCGGCATCAGACAGCCAGATTTCATAGTAATCGGCGTTGCCTATCTCACCGCGCAAATTCTGAAGGTGTACTCTGGAATAGTACTTTGCGTCGCAAGACTGCTTCTTGATTGACTTTTCTTCAACATAGGTGGCCAATTCACCATAAGTCAATAGGAGTTTGGTTATCAGTCTGCAGTGAGTTCGGTACTTGGTCTTCCCTGCGTTAAGCTTATTCTCATAGCTTGTGATCCCCTTCACAATCTCATTGAATATTATCTGCGGCCAGTCTAGTTGATCTTCGTTGAAGATGGCTGCGCAGTATTCCCACTGCTTAGAGATGAAATGTCCATTATTTCCATTCTTGCAGTTGAGGGAGTCTCCAATTAGGGTGCACAGGTGATACATCACCTCACCAAATTCCTTTCGGTTATACATTGGCCACTTCTTGTTGAGAGAAGGGATGCCAATGAGCTTCTGTGCAAGCGCATTTTGATGAGCCTCATCATAGTTGACTGAAGAACTATCAACATTGAAGTTTAGGAGGCTACGAATGTGATTGGGGTGAACCATTATATCACAGCGCTGAACGGTGGCCATGATCATTTCTGTTGTCTTGCCTTCAAGTTGTGCAGGAACAACTCTTGCTGTCCTGAAGAATTCATCTAACAGAGCAGGCACTATGAAGGATTGCTCAAGAGTGAATAATGGAAGAATGCCGGAGGAGCTGAGAAGATGAAGCAGATGACGACCAATAGCATCTAAAGAGAGATCTGCCTGAATAAGTTCCCAACCCAGAATGAAGTAAACGTGTCCCTGCGTAAAACAATAGATAGAATTAGACAACCTATTGCTTATGGAGCTGTGCGCATATGCAAGTAATGCAGATATACCTTGGCACAAGTTCCATGAAAAAAAAAAAAAATATGCGCAGAAAATAGGAAGAGGGAGCGCATAAAATAAGAATGCATACGCAGAGGGATCGTGCGCACAGAAAATAAATACTAGTAAAGAAGTGTGCGCAGAGAAATAGATATAGCTATATGCGCAGGAAATTTATACGCAGAGCATAAAGAAAAGGGAGGGTGAATAATAGACTAAATATAAAAAATAATTAAGAACATGAAGAACACCCAAAAACACAGAAAAACAAAAGTTGACAAAATTCAACAAAAAGTACATCGAAATGACGGCGTGAACAGGACGAAGTCAACCGTGTAAAAAGTATGGTCAACGACATTAAAACAAACTCAGAATTCAGAAAACGGTTCGACTGCTAAGGAAGTTACGAAGCTCAGAAATTGACGAAAAACATATGTAACGACCATTGATCATGAAATAAACTACATGAAAGAATAGATCAGGCAAATACGAACACAACACAACGATCGATTTCAAAAATGATCAGTAAATAAGGGAGAAATCGAAAAAGGGAGTCTTGAGACCTCCAAGAACAACAATGGCGGAAAAATAAGAAGTTATAGTGAAACATACCATGTCTTTGACGGTGGGATGCCTTGATTGTCGTTCTACTTCTTCTTCGTGAGAGTTTCCAGAGTGCGAAGAAGAGTCGGAGATGATGATTTCTGGTTGAGTTTTAGTTTTCTTAGGAGCCATTGAAATGGTTTAGAAAGAAGGAAGGTTGAGGTGAAGATAACGAATAGGAAATGAGAGATGAGGGTTTAGAGCAGAGGTAAGAAAGAGAGTGGGAAAATTTAGAGGGAAGAGAGAAGTAGAGAGAGAAACGGTTTAAGTAGGGAAGGAGAAGTTAGGCGCACGATAGCTAATAAAAGTTTGAGAAAATGTGCAGTGGCGCGGGTAGCGATACCACGTGTCACAAAAGGAACGCGCGTGCGCAGGCCTATGCGCGCGTGTGCGTGAAGTTCTAAGCCGGTCAGTGTCAAGTCGACTTCCTCATAAATGGTGAGTTCAGTGAAAGGACGGGCGCACGTTAGCAGGGTGACGTGGCCAAATGGGGAACGTGCGTGCGCAGTCTTTGCGCGCGCGTGTGTCAGCAAAAAGAGACTGACGGCTGTCGCATCACCTTCCTCATTAAATGGTGAGCAGACATACGTGAGATGCGCTGTCATTAATTGCAGTTTGCATTTAAATGACAATGGGACATGCGCAAGGGTAAAAAGGTAATTTCCCAAGAAAATTCAAAAAATAAAAGCGCGGGAAAATTTGAATTACACAAGTACCCTTGTGACTCAGCGTTGACTTTTCAGTCAAGGACCTATGTGAAAAATCTAATGAATAGAACACTTACCTGCGGTCCACGACGATTTGCGCATGGATAGTCGTGCGCAGCGCATTGATAGCGCAGAGATTCTGTAAATCTCAGAACAGTAGTTTCATGCGCAGACAGTTGTTTGCGCAGGTGTTGCACAGGGTGCATGAAACTTAACCTATTTTGCACACTTATCAAACAAATACATTAGTATCAAGAAATCATATGTTCAAGTTAGCTAAGAATAAGCATACCCATTTCTCCTTTCAAGAGATCACTTGTTAATTCTTGAGGAGATGATATTAGATGTTGATGAGCTTGATAATAGTGCTTGGTAGGATTGAAAAACTGCTATGGTGGACATATTATTGCAGAGAGTTGGATAATTCTACTCATGAGTCCCATAGTCCACAGGTTGTTACTTCATCCATAAGATTTGGCAGCAGCAGCTTTCAGCAGCAATATATTCTGCTTCAGTAGTGGAGATGGACACAGCAGCTTGTCTCTTGCTTGCCCATGCTACAAGTCGATTTCCAAGGAAATGACAAGTTCCACTTGTGCTCTACCTGTCACTTGTGCACGCTGCGTAGTCCACATCTGAATAACCTACAAGTTTAAAGTTTGAATCTTTGGTGTACCAAAGTCCAAAGTTAACAGAGCTAAAAATATATCTAATACTTTTTACAGCAGTTATGTGTGCTTCAGAAGAATTAGCATGATAGTGCGCACATATCCAGTCAACATAATATCTTGGCCAGCTAGCAGAAGATAAAGGAGAGTTAATCATACCTAGATATAGTCTGATCAACTTTACCTTTTAAGTCTGTTAAATTTGTTGCTTGTGGCCATTGGAGTGTCGTATGCTTTAGCATTCAAGTCCAAACTTCTTGATTAAGTTCCTAGTGTACTTGCTTGATTTACGAAGATGCCATCATTCAATTTCATGATTTGAAGCCCGAGGAAGAATGTGAGTTCTCCCATCATGCTCATTTCAAACCAGCTTTTCATTTACTTTTCAAAGCGCTTACAAAGAGGCTCATTAGTAGAACCAAATATAATATCATCGACATAAATTTGAACGAGTAAGGAGTGATCATTATACTTAGCATAAAGAGAGTTGTATTGATTTTACCGCGCTTGAAGCCTTTCTCTAGTAGGAATTTTGATAGCGTATTGTACTATGCTTTTGGAGCTTGCTTAAGACCATACAAAGCTTTCTTGCTTTGATTCTGTGATTCTTCCATTCCCATCCATCTTGTTTCCGAACACCCATTGAGTGCTAAATAATGGTTGAGCTTTTCTTGCACTTCTTGCATAGCATCAATTCATCTTAGAACATGGAGCACTCTATCAATCTTCTTTGATCCGACATGAGAGATAAACGAGTGCTACACCGCAAAGTTTGATGCTCTCGATGTGCGAATCCCTATATTGTGATGATAGAAATACGAAGATCAATGGGAATTTCATTTGCTTCAGCATCACGATCATTTAAAGGTGATTTGTTGAAGTGGAGAAACATCATGCGCAGAAGGAGGTGTTTGCGCATCAGGAGTTGCAACTTCAGGCGCAGCATTTATAGTATGCGCATGAGATGGACTGATTCTGAATGTGCTTGATCTATGTCCTGCGCAAGAATAGAATTATTGCGCACCTGTCTAAAAAGCTCAGCAGAGTCATCAGAATCATTGGGAGCCAAATGTGACTCAAGGAGAGAATGCTTATCAAAAAGTAGCATGTACAGATACTAAAATAACTAGAGATTTATCTTATTAAGATCATGAAAAGCTTATAGACTGATTGTCATACCCAACGAAAATACCTTCATCTGCTTTGGCGTCGAATTTTCCTTAATAGCGTTTGCAACCAAAGAACTTTGAAGAAAGCGATGTTGGGCGCTTTCTCTCTCTCCATAGATCGTATGGAGTATTGATGTAGGCTTTGTTGATGAGGGATCTATTCCTGAGTAAAGCAAGCAGTGTTGACAGCTTCTTCCCATAAATACATTTAGAAGTACTGTTTCTACTATCATTGTTTATCCATCCTCAATCAACGAGTGATTCTTTCCACAACGCCATTTTGTTGCAGAACTCCAGCAGCAGAGAAATTGTGAAGAATACCATTTGTTGGTTCTTGTTGGTTCTCACAATATTGAGCGACATCGTTGTTCATAAATTCTATTCCATTGAAGTGTCGAACTCTATTGATGTCTTCTATGTTTGGAGATTTAGAAGGAGAGCAGCCAGGATATCATTAGAGATACCACAGGTTGGTCCAAAACTTCGCGGTAGTGAGCGGTCCAAACATATGAGGTGAAGCGGATGTAAGCGGTTTCACATTGGAGCAATCTTGCTGGAGGAAAACTGCTCAGGCTGCTTACTAAGCTGGCATGGTGCTTATACCATTGCTAGCTGCATTCACTTAGGTTCATTGCTACAAAACAAGGATTAGTAATAGAAATTATAGCGGTAAGATCAAATAGATTGGAAATTGGTCTTACGAGTCCTTGTGAGCAAAGTTAGTCCAGAAACGCCATTTTTGATGTACATAGCGTTGAAGAGATATGGCATTCCAGAACTTTATCTCATAATTGTGATATGGAGAGCAGGTTGCTTGAGACTTAATCTTTATGATTAGTCCAAATCCAATTATGTGCCCTTTGTTGTTGTCACCATATATTACTGAGTGATCTCTTCCTTCGTGCGCAACCTTTAAGAGTGTTGACATTTCTAGTAGTGTCTAGAATCCACTGTCGATATCAACTGATCTTGAGAGAGCGCAGTGAAGTAGATCTTTTCTGCTTGTTGAAACATTAACTTTCGCTCTACAGCAGAGTTATCTTTTAAGATCAGCACACTTTGAGAGATTCCTTGCGCGGCTGTGGAGTTGGTGATGATGCAGCTTCTGTCAAGTTGGCCCTGGCAGATAGGTGCTTGTCATTCTGTCTGCTTGGTGAAAGTGTCCCGTTTCCACTAGAGTGAAGGGATCTTTCTTTGATTGTCCTTGGCGCATGCTCAGGTTCCATTTCAGAAACAACTTTTGAATCATTGTCAGCATTTGCCATTAAGCAGAGTAGTCCATCCTCAGGGTCAGCATAGTTGTCTTCAGTGCCAAGTCTCCGAGTCCTTAGCTCCTTCTCTGCACAGTTCTCTTCATCAAACATTCTGCACTGCTTTGATGCTTTGTGTGCAGGGTTGCTTTTCCTTGTACTCAAATTTTGAAGGAGGCATTGAAGCGTAATGTCTTGTCTTTCTGCATAAAACAAAGTCATCTTTCTTTGAGTCTTTATGAGAGAGAATATGGATCTTTGCTTGAGGATCCACCAGGTTTGGAGAGCTTTCTGAATTTGATATGAGGTTTGAGCAGGCGCAGGGATAAGTAAAAAGTTAGCCATTGCCCTAGATTTGAAGCCATATGGAATCGGCACCCAAGCTGTTAGGCTAGAAAAACCAAAAACATGTTTTATGAAGGTGTTTGCTCTGATACCACTTGTTGGTCCCTAAAGGGGCAACAAGGGTGTGAAAATCGCTAGAGGGGGGGGGGGTGAATAGCGTTTTAAAAAATCTTTTCAAGCCCTTTTGCAATTCAATGGCAGATGCGCACAACTCTTATTTTGGATAAGTATAGCGCGCGGTAAGAGTGTGAAATGCACAGCGGAAATTTAAAGCAGCTCTGCGCAGGGTATACTGCGCAAAGATAAAAACGCACGCGCTAAGTATGAGGCTAAAGAGTGGCGCAAAATGGGATTCTAAGGCAAATGAGCAATAACAATTACAACATCTGAGAGTGGCAATCTGAAAGATCAAACAAAGCAGTTCATAAAAAGTTAAGCAGGGAATATGCAATAAGTATAATGAACACGCTATTTGGAGAGGTTCAATCGATGAAAGATCTACATCCTCTACCAAGATGGTTAGTCTTGGATTTCTAATGGAGATCTTATTATATGAGAGAGTATTACAAATTAAACATTTGAGCTCAATACTAACTCAAGATCTATTATCTATGAAGAACAAATCATAGACTAAACCGGTGTATCTCAAGAAGTTAGATCAAAATGATCAAGGCTTCAAGAGGTGTGTGTGTGACAGAAATTCTGGGCTCTATGAATATGAAAGATGAAGAGCACCAAGAATTCTGGTGATATAGGCTTTGTGATATGAACAGGAGTTTTGAAGGTTTGAAGATCTTGAAGGCTGTTCTAAAGAATCTGGAAAAACTAAGCAGCAGTCTTCAGATCTTCATGGTTTTTCAGTGAAGCATAAAACTCGAGCTCTGAAGCATAGTGGCCAACAAGAGGGGCTTGATCAAAAATGATGATCAAGGGCCGATGAAAAGGGCTAAATCCAAAGGCTGCTTGGAAATGAAGATGAGCAGGCTATTTATAGCTGAGAGCTTGAATATAGCCGTTGGAGCTCTGAGCAAGGACAATGAGCTGGCACAACATGATTGGCGCGCAGCTGTCTTTTATAGCCGTTGGGGCTCTGATCAAAGATGATGACCTGGCACAATATGATTGGTGCGCAGGTATATAGAGCCGTTGGAGACTGAGCATGAAGATCAGTTTCAAAAGCTTCTTCTAGAAGGTTGACAGCTGTCTTCTCTTGAGAAATTTCTTTGAAGCATGTCTCCACCAATGGTTTTGCTGAGTGTGCTTATTTTTTCGTTTGTGTACACCTCAGCTTTTTTAAGAAGCGTGCATCTTCTAAGCGTTTTCCAAACTTTCTAGAATGAGAGATCAGGAGATGAGGAGCTTGACCAAGGTTGTGTCCGCGCACAAAGGCATGCGCATTGCCGGCGCGCATGGATTCAGCGCATGAGCAGCATGCGCACCATGCTTGGTCACAAAGAAATCTCTTGAGTTTAGGAAGTAAGATCTTGAAAATTGAGCAGGGTCAAGGTCTGCGCAAAGATATCTATGCGCAGTGGCGACCTGCGCAGAGAACATTCTGCGTAGCGAAATGAATCCTTGCTTAGGTGATCTTTGATCTTTAAAGCTTCAAGTCCTATCATCTAAGCCTATACTATAAAAAGGACTTAGCTAAAGATTCAAGTTCTAAACTTCTTTACATGAGGTCCTAAAGTCCGTAAAAATACTTATAGGTGATGGTATCAATCAATTCTAACAAGTGTAGGAGGGTAAAGTGATAAGCATACCCAACAGGAAGGGTTGTATTTATAGTCATAAATAACTAAAACCCTAAAAGGAGAAGGAATCTTATTTCTTGTGTACAAAGTAATTATATTCTCATTAGGAAATGATTTTTCTAATTCTTGAACAATTTCTTGGACCAATAAGAAACATAACTAAACCTTAATCTTTGTATCAAAAGGATTTCATTTTTCTTATAGAGAAAGCAATTTTATTCTCATAAGGACACCACAATCCTTATTCTGGAATAAATCCTTAATCCCTTTCCAAAAGGAATTCACAATTCTCAGTCCCATGAATTACCGAGGATCTATCCTTAATCAATACGCATATTGATTCAAAGGCATATTCCCAACACAATGTAAAATATTTTTAGTGAATATAAAAGAAAAAAAAAAACTTTTCACATTCGTAGGGTAAGTTTTACATGCACTTTTAAAAAAAAATGTATTTTTATATTCGTTCAATATATTTTTACATTGTGTAGCACAATTTTTACATTTCCTTATATGATTTTCATACGATGGAGCGCTGCAGCATGCAAAATGAGCTGCAATAGTTTGAAATCCGGCAAACATCCAATCGTCTCTGATGGCATCGTAGGAAACGGGCATAAACAATTTCACACAAATTGAAATCCGGCAAACATCCAATCGTCTCTGATGGCATCGTAGGAAACGGGCATTAACAATTTCACACAAAGAAATTTGTAATTAATAGTGGGATTGTAATTTAAAGGTTGAGAATGTGAAGAAAACAATGTTAGCAAAATTTTAATAAAATAGGAAACGAAATCTGAAGATAACCTAAAGCAAATTTTATAGTAGTAGTACCCAAAAATGAAGCTATCAAATTTGGTACTCCTCAAGTTAAATAAGTTATAGTCAAACCAAATCTTGACTCACAATTTATAGTCTAGAATTCCATTTTTTTTCTGCTTATATTCTAGGGCATAGAAAAAAAAATAACAACGGTAACATATCATTCATTCAAGACAATTGTCATCGTTTACAAACCCCTATGAAATCTATTTACAAATCTATAGCTCTGCCTACTACAAGTTCCTCATTCACCACTAGAACATATTACAACGAATGATACTTGCTCTACAAGTTGTTGTAGAAATCTCTCATTGACGTCCCGCGTTATCATTCTAAATGATCACATGTAGACGCACAACTAACTCTTATGGGATTATGAAACTAAGATCTCTCCACTTCTCCTCCCCAAGAGAAATCAAACCTAATACTTTCCTTAAAAAAAGACCCCTTTAACACACCCACATAATCCATCCGTCCCAGCACAAGTAGGACTTCTGTTCCTTTTAGGCCGTCCCAAAACAATTGGGACTGCCCAAAATAAAAATATTTTAATATATTTATATTCAACCAACTCCAACATTTAACCCCACTCATTCTTTCTTTTCATTTATATCACTCAATTTATTAAACCAACGCTACTATTTACCGCTCTCATTCTCTATCTTCATTTTCTACCACACATACCCTACTTTTCTCTTACTCCCTCCGTTTCGCAAAACATGTCGTTTTAGGTGTTCAATTTTGTTCCAAAATATTTGATACTTTTCAATTATCTAGGAACTTTTACCATTACTTACCAATTATACCCTTATTTAATAATTGACACACTCTTTGTAAATGCATTTAATTACCTAGGTAAATGAATTGTTGTAGGGGTGTTTGAGTCTTTCTTACATGTAATAATTGCTTTTCTTAATCTAAGTGAAGAAGGTTAAAACGTCAAGTATTACGAAACGGAGGGAGTAATTATTATGCCAATTCCTCTAGTCCTACTTATGCTCGAACGGATGGAGTATACCTAGGGGTGGAAATGGTTCCGTTTAGCTCGGTTTGGGGTAATTTAGAAGCCAAACCGCTATACATCGATTTGGAGAAATCCCAAACCGAGCTGAACCACAAAATAGTCCAAGCCGAGCTGAGCTAAACCATCACGGTTCGGCTAGGCTCGGTTTGAACCACGGTCTGATTTTACAGTTTAAACTGTGGCTTAAACCGCGGTTTGAAACACAACTCTTACACCATACTATACCACTTAGCACTAGCAAGGACTGTAATCTTAAGTTACAGTGCAAATAAATACAATAAATCCTTAGAAATTAAACACTGATGTTCATATGAGTATAAAAATGACAGCAAAATTGGAAGTAAAATTACAAGAAGAAGCATAAGGGATGAAACTTACCTTTAATCGCCGGAAAATGAAAGGTCGAGCTAGGGTTTCAATTAGCAGATGTCTTGATTCTCTTGAATATGGAGACCTGCGTATAGGAGTGAGATGGAGGAAGGATGCTGGCCTGAGGAATGGCGTCGGCGGGTGGAAGGATGATGGCGGAAGCTAGGTCGTGGCCCGTGGGTGAACTGAAGAAGATGAGAAAATGGAGACGATAGGGATGACTGCGGGGAGATTTATCGATTTGGTGAAAATGAATACCCAGTCGACGATAGGGTATCTCATTTAGGGTTTCCTAAAAAAAATCTAATGGTTCATATTAAATCACTAAATTTAATCAATGGTCCATATAAGGGCTCTATGGTTCAGCTAGCTCGGCTCCACGGTTCAGCTCTACGGTTCGGCTCGTGGTTTAGCTCGAAACGGTTCGGCTCGGTTCGGCTTGAAGGGTCAGACCGTGAGCCGAACCGAACCGTGTTGTTTATCAATTTTCGAAACCGAGCTGAACCGCATAAGTTTAAAAACCGAGCTAAACCGTATGGTTTGGCTCGGCTCGGTTCCGAACCGCGGTTTGAGCCGAACCATTTCCACCCGTAAGTATACCACTTAAGCCAGAAGACTTTAGGTAAATAAAAAGTTAAAAGACCGATTAGTTCCTACAACGACTTTGGGTTTGAAACAAAGGTGCCGACATGACATTAACCAATAAAAATAACTATTAAAAAGGTGAAATTATATTTTATGGGCAAAGGGAGTATTTTATTTAGCACACAAAAATAAAAATAGGTAGTTTAACTTAAAATTAGTAGATACAAATGTTTTATTTGACGCCAAAAAGAATATTGCGAACACAATTTATTTTAGACAAAAACTTCCATGAGACCGTCTCACCATGTGAGACGGATCCTCCATGGGTCAAAACCCGCCCATCCTGGATGCTCCAGTGCCCCACCCGCTCAGCAACCCCCTTCCTCTACCCAGCACGCGACACGTGACACTCACTTAAAAAAAAAACCTCTCATAATTTTAAAATGCAATATCTTGTGATTTTGAAGTCGAAAAAAATCTAAAAATACCGGTTTGTTCGTCTCGACGAGACGAATAAAACTAGATAGGTCATGATATATTTTGAATTTTTTTTAAAAAAACATAATTTTTAACCCACAAAAAATTGGGCTGCTCGTCTGCTGAAATGTAACACGTTCTTATGAAGAAAGTAACAGCAGTTTTGCAAAAATAATATAAATAGTTTTTGTGGTTAGAAAAGTAATAATTGAATGTAACACAATGCATATATGATTGTAACATATTATATATATGAATGTAACAGTTTATAGGTTAAATGTAGTACATTTTTTTTTTCAAAAAAAAAAAGTAAAAAATCATGTATATAATCGGTTTTGCATTATAATTGAATGTAAAACCCTAGAAAGTGTTACAATTGAGAAAAAAAAAAGTTACATTGATTTATTATAAAATGTTACATTAGTTTAGTTGTTAATCTCATGTTATGTTTAATTTATTTCAGCAAAATTGTGGTAATTTTTGAAAGAAAAAAGTGTTACATATGAGAAAAAAATGTTACATTTTGTTATAACAGGTGTTACTTTTGTTGGGAGGAAAAAAAGTTGGGGTGGGAAAAA
This sequence comes from Campanula takesimana, assembly GCA_026119855.1. Lineage (NCBI taxonomy): Eukaryota > Viridiplantae > Streptophyta > Magnoliopsida > Asterales > Campanulaceae > Campanula > Campanula takesimana. The sequence continues at coordinate 16,489 of JAOWBW010002329.1, forward strand.
AAAAAATAGGCCGGCTGCCTGTGAGCCGTCGCACAGCGGTCTCACAGGAGACCGCCTCTTTATTTTAATATTTCAAAAGGGTGAAGTAATCACTTACGTTGGACCTGGACCACCCTACCCTATATGTCACCCATTTGGGATCTGATGAATATTTTGATTGAGATTTTAAAATTTTATTTTTAATAAAAATTTATACAAATAATCTAAATTGAAAATACAAATTGTTTAAGTTGAGATACTACTCAATGTTGAAGCCGAAATCTCTACTCCCTCGTCCCAAATTAAAGTTTTTACTTTCTTTTTAATTTGTCTTACACTAAAGTTTTTAGTTGTTTTATTAATTAAAATTGACAATAGAACTCATGTGTCATACTCACAAAAAATATTAAGATTTCGAACCGCTGCACCCGGCGGTTACCTCCACCCAATGGTGGAGATTGGAGCCACCTCATTTTAGCTACACCCAACGGTTGAGATGTGTCCGAATTCGATGGGATCCACAAAAAATTGAAATCATCTTAGCCGCACACCCAAACAACTCGCCTATGTGGTCTTGATCGGAGCCGTTGGGTGGAGGGGTGGAGCGGTTCCGGGTCCAAAAAACTATCTACTTACTTTCTCTCTCTTACTTTCTTCTACTTTACTTTTCATTCTTACAATAGTATCTTGTTTTTTTTTAATCTCCATAAGTTAAACTAACAATTTTAGTCGGGACGGAGTTTTGCCGACTTATCAGATTCTGAATATTTGGTGTGCACGTGTAGACATTAGTCTTACCAGCTAATATGCGCACGCTTGCATTTACAAAGAACTTGTTATTCAAGTCAAAAGTCAGAGTCAACGCTCTATTTGGTCAATCTTCAAATACTTGTGCTTGGAGTGTCCGCCATATCTCTCTATTTTTAGAATCCTATAAAATGATCAACTTGTACATTGTGTTTGTTTGTTGTACTCTTCCGATCCAAAATATTTGTTGTTCATTAATTAAATTTAAGTTAATGTAAATATCAATTTTGATTTGAAAAGAAAATTAAATGTCACTTTTACACTCACACTAAAACTTGCTTCATTTGATTAATTATGTCATTGTGGGAAAATAATGTAAGAGGGAGGCACATATATTAAAAGTAAATTTGATACTTTTGCTATTAAATTATAATAATTGCAATTGCTAAAATTTATGAAAAGTAAAAAATTGACAGCATTTATAAAAGTTACTATAATTTTAGTGATAAAAATATTGTTTTCATTAAGTTGAAGCTAATAAAAAGGACATAATTCAAAATCAAAAGACTCTAGACAGTGAACTAAGACCATGAGCAATATTTTCAACTCCCAAAAATATTCAACTACCTTAATATCACTCCACCTCATCTTCTCTCTCCATCCACTTCATTATTCAACTACCCTTTCAACTACACCTCCCACAATAACTAGTTTAGTTTAAAATTCAACCCCTCCCAACTCATCATTCTATACCCCACCACTTTTATTTTATTTATAATCTTTATTTTTATGATTAATAAAATAATAATAATAATAATATATTATTAAAAAATAAATGATTACTATTATTATTTATAAATTCGAGATTTTTTTTAATATGGATCCAAGTGGATGCAGCTGAAGGCATGGCATTTGGTTGATAATAAAATTATGGGACATTTTGAGGACGTGGTTGGTTAGAAAATTGATTTGCGATTGAAAATCATTTGATTGTAGTAATTTGGTGGAAAATTACTTGAATTCTGAGTGTTGAAATAAGGATTATTGAGATTATTAGGATTGTTGGCATCCATTTCACTAAAAAGATGTTGAAAATTTTCAAAATAAGGGTTAAAGAAGGATAAGTAAGAATTTTTTGAGAGAAAAGAGAGTTTTTTTTTTTGTGTCCAAATAAAATGAAAGTTATATCAATTATAGAGAAAAAAAATACAGAATTTTCGCAAAAAAAAAAAATGCTGTAAAATAATTGAGGTCGAAAATTGGGTTGAAAATCAAATCTAAAATATGGCGGACCAATCAAGGGTGACACTTGGCAAAAGCTGGAAAAAAAAAAAAAACCGCCTGACGCTGCCCTCACGCGCCTTTGTCGGCGGTGAGGCGCACGCGCCATGTCGGCATCAATAGGGAGCCGACGCGTGTCCAAGGCGGGCCACCTAAATTTTCATTCAACCCGGTTGAAATTTATCAACCTTCACTTTCAACCCCCTCATATTCAACCTTCTATTGGAGCCCTTCAACTGGTTGAAATCCAATTCAACCCCCTCTTCAACCTTCTATTGCCCATGGTCTAAGTAGGGAGAGCATATGGGACGGACGTAGACATGACCACTGGCGGTTAACCGCCAGTTTGGTCTAACTGTAACCTAACCGGCTAACAGTGCACTCCGGTTACGGTTTACCGCTTAAACCGGTTACCCCCTTTTTTTTAAACAATTTTTTTAACAGTTTTTTTGTTTAAAAAAATAAAAAACACTTCATTTTTTTTTAAAGTGATTTTTAAAAAAAAACTTCATTTGCTTCAATAATTTTTTATTTTAAGTTAAAATGTCTAACACAATATTTTTAAAGTAAAAAAAAGGACGGTACCCTTAAATTTATTAATTAAAATTACAAAGAGGGTGACAACTAATCCTTGCCCTTTCATAATTAAGTGAGGAAAAATGGAGCCTTACCTCAACTAAACTATTACAATGAAATAAAAAAAAAGACCTATTCTAAAAATTAAAATAAAAACTATCTAATTTTCGTCCCCTTCCGAACTTCCCGTAGAGTCTTCCAAGTCGTATTGGTATAGTGGATCTATTAAATCATCTTCATAAGGCATATCTTGCTCCCTCTTTTCGCTCTAACCCAATCACCAAGTAAGAGTTGATTTTCCAAATTTTCAACAGTTAGTTGGGAACGTCTTGAATCCAAAACATTTTCTCCCACACTAAATGCCGATTCGACCGCCACGGTTGAAGTGGGAGAAGCTAAGACTTCTTTTCAATTAAAGAGAGTATAGGATAATTTCTTGCCTTTGTGACCACCACCTCAAAATATCAAAAGTAGTTGGATTTGAAGTGTTTTGTACAACTTCATGTTTAGTAGAGAAATATACTTCCAACTCGTAGGGAATGCTAGAAGAAGAAGAAGAAGAGAAGAAGAAGAGAAGAAGAAGCCATTCTAGGACGTTTTTGGGAATACAACTCATTAAAAAAACTATATGGATCGTCATCCTCTTCATCTTGTGTAGCTATACCAACATCTTCATTAGGATTTGAGACATATTGAGAAGGATTTCCATGAATTGCATTATACTCATTATAAAGAATCAACAAATCATATTTGTATTTTCAACAATATCGCCGAGCTTTCGTAAACTCCGTCCCCATTGGGGTATAAATTCGCATAATAAAATGTTATTATGCTCTCTAGATCTTTCAATTTAACACGGGATCCAACAACTTTGCAACCAAAAATAGAGACAGAATATTATCAAAATATTTTTGCCACTTTTCCCTCATGGAAAACAATGCTTAGGTTTAAAATGTTGCACTTTTGTAAATTTTTTAAACTTAGAACTATTGCAAACACATTGCTCCAAGTACCAAAACGAAGTTGGATAATAAACTCCCGACAAAGCCAAAGTAGCGGTATTGAAATCTTAATAATTGACATAAATTAGTGCAAGCGTTCCATTGATAAGCAAATAAAGGAATGCCATAGCCTATTAGGGATGGCCAAAACCGGTTCCGGGCCCGGTTCCGGTTCGGAACCGCCGGTTCCGGTTCGTCAAATGGGTGACCCTTAACCGGCCCGCACTTACCCCGGTTCCGGTTCCGGTTTGGCACAATACGGTTCCGGTTCGGTCCGGTTCCGTACGGTTCCGGTCCGGTTCCGGTCCTCTCCTTTAAAATTATTGAAAAATAAGGGATTTTCGGTACGGTTCCGGTTCCGGTCCGGTTCGGCATATATGTGACCCTGAACCGGCCCGCATGCCTTGCGGTTCCGGTTCGTCCGGTTCCGGTTTCCTCCCCGGTTTGCTCCGGTTCCGGGCTTTTCCGGTCCGGATCCGGTCCGGTTTTCCGGTTCCGGTCCGGTTCCGCCATCCCTATAGCCTATAGTAAGAAAAAATCTATGAGATGCTCTTTATACTCAAAACCATCGATTAACATTTTATAGGTAGAATTCCACCTAGTCGGAACATCCATAGAAAAATATTTTTCAGGAAGACCCTTACTTCGTAAATATTTGATACATTTTCTTGTAATTTTTTTTTTTTTTTTTTTGCAATATAATAAAAGACCATCTCTAATAGGTTTAACATATTGCTCTAACGCATCCAACCATCTTAACACATAAATTTATGATATGACATAAACATCTAATATGAAAATACTTACCCCCAAGTGACGGTTGACAAATTTGCATCAACTCCGGTATACTAGCGGTATTAGCACTAGCATTGTCGAATGAAATACTAAATATTTTTTGCAAAAGACCAAACATTGCCAAAATGGCGTGTAACTTTCTACAAATATTTTCCGCGGAATGAGGTGGTTCAAAACTTTCATATGCAATTAATCTTTTTTGGATAGTCCATGAATTATCTATCCAATGGCATGTAACACCCAAATAACTATTTCTTTGCCAATGATCACTCCAACCATCGGCACAAATTGAAACTCTTTGATCAAATTTTGTTAAAAGATCAATTAAAAAAAATTATATTCCAAAACCACCTTTTTAATATCGGGTACGAGAGTCGTACGTGGTACTTTGGAGGCGGAGATATTTAAAGAAAGTCTAATAAACCATTCAAAAAAATCATCATCCGCAAAGTTAAAAGGAAGCCCTTTAACACACACAAATTTGCATAATTCTTTCCTACAAACGACATTATTAAACTTAAATAATACCAAAGACGTACCTGGGTGTTAGTTGAGCAAATTGTAATTGAGTTTGATCACTCTCAATCCCAAGTTTCTCGGATGTGTTGTTCTCAAGTGGAAGTTCAATGTTCCATGCCCTCCACCTTTTGTGAACGAGTAAGTTTTGGTACAATAGTTGCATTCCGCTCGAAAATGTATAAAGTCATCCGAGTGAAGTTGTACTTTTCGGAAATGGATCGTAAAAGTGTCGGATTTGGATTCTCGTTGTTGACGTTGCCCCCGACCACCTCTTCCCACTCCCCGAGCTCGGCCTCGGCCGCCCCTACCACTTTGAACAACATTTTTCTTCAACATTTTGCTCACTTTCGTCCAAATGTTGCTCAAAATCTGGGTTAAGGGAGGAAGAATCAACATGTTCCTTGCCACTCCTTCGAGATGAGGCCATTTTTGTTTTTGTTTTTTTAAAAAAAAAAAAAAACTGACTGGAAATGATGAAAAACACAGATTTTATTATAAAAAAAAAAAAAAAACTAACTGAAAATGTCAAAAAAACTCTCTGGAAATCGCTAAAAAACTGACTGAAAAAGATGAAAAATACAGATTTTGTTAAAAAAAAAAAAAAACAAAAAAAAATACTATATAAAAATGTCAAAAAACTGTCTGGAATTCTGAAAATTAACTGGAAAATGTTTTGAAAATGACTGGAAATGAATGCGAGAGTGTGAGAGACTTTGGAATTAGTAGAGAGAGAAAGAGTAGAGAGAAGGTGTGGAACTAAAATGCTAGGAGGGAGGGGTATTTATATGTAAGCAATTTTTGACATTTTTTTTCATTTGTGGCCGCCAGTTAACTGAACTAACGACTAGTTTGAAAACTAGCAGTTTTTTTGACAGTGTGTCAGACCTGGGGAAGTGGGGGGGGGGGCGCTGGTGTAAATGTGGAAACTAGCCGTTAGGGTTTAACTGCCGGTTTTGGTTCACGTTAATAACGGTTAGTAACCGGCGGTTGGCCGGTTTTGAATTTCTTTAACCTTAACCGGACCGGCTAACCGATGGTTCACGGTTTAGCCGGTTGGCCGGTTTATAACCGGCGGTTAGCCGGTTTCCGGTTTGAGATGGTCACGTCTAGATGGACCTGACCGTTTTCTTTCAAAAAACGAATTCCTTTGTAATTGTAACACGTGGCAGCTTGGAAAACATTAATGGTTAAAGATTTACTAGTTAAAGTCCATTCATTTTATAGACTTAACCATAGTTAAGAGAGTCCAAGCTGGTGGTTTTTTACAATGACAAAAAATGGCCCACGACATATGGAAAAAAACTGTCATATTCTCTCTCATTTTATTTGTCAATATTTACTTGCCTTTTTTTTTACTTTTTAAATCAAAATTACTTGGTTTCAAAAAAAAAAAAATTAATTGCCTTCTCTCTTAGAAATTTGTGTATTCTTCTCGAAAAAAAAATTACGTGTCGATGTTGGAGGCTAGGTGTTGTTGGTTTTATTGCAAAATAAAGTGAACGTGAAAAAATAAAGGAAAAAAAGCAAAAAAAAAAAATAAAAAAAAAAAATTACCTCAATTGGTCACTATGTGCATATTTGGTACCTAATGTCATTTTTGTTGTGAGTATAGTACCTCAAATGGCCATTTTGTACACTGGCGGTCACTAACACTAACTCCATTCATTTTTTAACGTTAAGTTGTCATGTGCATGGCACATGATTAATATTATAAGGGTAAAATAGGAAAAATCATGACACATTAAAATGTTGGGGTTAAATATGTAGAGTTCTAAAGTGGAAGGTGGGTTAAAACCATCAAAATTTGTTTTATATTCAACCCCACCCCCAACACTCTCTCACCCGATGCCAACAAAACCCAGGCGGCCAGTCATGTCGGTGCCTCCATAGCCGGCTTCGTCAAGCTCACACCTTCTCTACCGCAACCGGTTATCTCTTTCTCTGGCTTTCAATCTCATTCCGTTAATAGCACAATCACATGCCTCTTGCCCTCATCTTTCTCCGCCAAATCCGCCATGTTTGTAGAGAATGATTTCTTCCATTGAGGCCAATTCTTTTGCTGCTACTCAATCTGCCAGAAAACGGAGCAATGATTTGTTCTTTTCGTGTGATTTCCAGAATATGCCATTTGAGATGGGGAGAAGATTTTGAAATCGCACTTGATCTTCTCCAACCCCAAATCAAAACCCTACTCACCCAAATCCAACCCCATTTCATCTTCTTTGATTTCGCCCAGTTCACCCAAATACAATTTTCTCCAGAAAATTTACGGTGCTCATCTTACTTCTCAACTCCATTTTCAACCCGAATTTCTGAACCCGATTATAGTTAAATCAAAACATCACTAAAAAAAAAGTCAAATTCCAGACCTGTTTGGGGTGGGGGTAGTGGAAAAAGAGAGTTTTGCTTGACGGTGACAGACAATACGGAGGTGGCATCACACAGGAAGGAATAAGGATGCGGCGGCGACACAAAGAAGGGATACTAAGAAGGAAAGACAGAGAGGTGAGGAGAGACGAAGAGGGAAAGACAGAGAGGTGGGGGAGAGTGAGTTGCTTGACGGTGGCGGACATGGCGATAGCTATAAAAATGTGAGGAGTTGGGGAAGATGGTGGAGTGCTTTGGTCGGTAATCGTGGTCTTGGCGTGGGAGTTGGGTGTCATTAAAGACGGTGGGTTGGGGGAGCATTTACAGATTTAGGGAAGAAGAGGTAGGGATAGTTTTTCACGTGAATTTTCAGTTTTACGCTTATAATATTAAACATGTGCCATGCACATGACAACTTAACGGTAAAAAATGGATAAAGTTAGTGTTAGTGATCACCAGTGCACAAAATGACCATTTGAGGTAGTGTACTTGCAACAAAAATGACATTAGGTACCAAACCTGCACAGAGTGACCAATTGAGGTATTTTATTTTATTTTTTTGCATTTTTTCCAAAAATAAAACTAATACTCCCTCTGTCCCAATTTAAAGTTCTTAGTTTGACTTTGCACGGAGATTAAGAAAAAATACATGTTGTGAGTGTGAAAAGTAAAGTGGGAGAGAGAAAGTGGGTAGAAAGTTTTTGTTGTGAGAATGACAAGTGGGTCCCACTTTCCATTTTAGGTAATAAAGCAAAGTAAGAACCTTAAATTGGGACAGACTAAAAAGGAAAGTAAGAACCTTAAAGCGGGACAGAGAGAGTAGTATTTCTTTTGCCTTAAAATAAATAATTAAAAATATTTAAGTTTACTTATAAATAAATAGTACATTAAATTTTAATTTTTGATATTAACTCTAGGATGGAAACATTAATTAACAACTTGATTTCATATTAATAATTTCTGTTAATCACAAATAAGCTTGTATCATCCAAAACACTAAATTAGCTTTGCATTATTAACGGTGGAGAGGACCTTGAATTTTTAAACACCGGGTACACAATTTATACTACATAACTTTAAACTAAAAGTTTTTGTGACGCAATTAAATTACAATATATAACTTCAAATATAATTTCCGCATAAAATTTTTTGTAACACAATTTATTGATAAAAAAGATTGAGACTTGTATATTATATGTAACCGGCTGTCTTTGTAATTAGATCGAGTTGATATACTGCAAAAAAATCAAAAAATTATTGTAATAATTTTCATGACAATACCAAAAGATTTAAAGAAATATATCCTATATTTTTAGTGATATTGCAAAAAATGTTAAAATATTTTAATATATGAAATTAATTTTTAGACGGAGTCAATATATATAATATAAAAAGAAACAAAGAAAAAAACATACAATGCAAGTTTTAGTACTGGACAACCGGAAAATGAAGGACCGTCGTTGTCGGAGAAGAAACTGGGAATATAAAGGAAAGGGTAATGTTAGGGGCACAAAAGAAATTCACAAAATGATGGATACAAAATGAGGTGGTGATATTTTATTGGTTACTTCGATAGTGGGCCCGGCACACTCTAATTAAAAACACCAATAAAATTTTGACACCTTATTTTGTAGACCAAATTTTGTGACACTTTTTTGTGATTTTATATTTACCATAAAGGAAAACTCATTTTTTTTCTCTTGAACTAATTTGGGTAAAGGATAAATTGACTTGGGGTAAAAAAAAAAATCTTATCCTAGGATAGTAACCAAGGGTAATTGAAGCTCAACCATACTCCCTCCGTCCCAATTTAAACTTCAAAAAATGTTTGGGTTCAAGAATTAATAAAAATGTGATATATTGTAAGTATAGATGGTTTGGTGGAGAGAGAAAGTGGGGTAGGAAATAGTTAGTGGATGATTGTTATGAATATGACATGTGGGGCCCACAAATAAAGAAGTATAAAAAACTTTCCTTTTAAAGTTTTAAAGTTTAAAATGGGACAACCAAAATAGAAAATTTTGAAGTTTAAAATGAGACGAAAGGAGTAGTTTAGAATTTGGGAAAAGTTGGACAGGTGTCAAACTTTTGATGGAGTCTGTTGGTCCCAGAGACACAACAAGGGTATGAAAAGAGGCTAGAGGGGGGGGGGTGAATAGCCTATTTAAAATTTCAACCCTTTTTCAAAATTCAACCTTTATGCTTACACTTGAATTTTGCGGTAGATAAAAACCACGCGGTCAAGTAGAAAATGCATAGTGGAAGTTTTCGTTAAAACAAGTTAGGAGTTGGTTTTGATAAGTACAATGCGGTAGGTTAGTTTGCGGTAGGTTGAAGTGCGGTAGGTAGGAGTGCGGTAGGTTAAAGTGAGGTAGATTGAAAGATTGAAAATTTGTGTCTTAGAGATTTTTTGGCAAATGATACGTTAGTCAGATTTTAACTTAGGCAATGAGGTATACAAACAAACACAATTCACAATTGTTCTTAAATCTGAAAGATCAAACACTAAAAGACAAACAAGATTAATATGAACAAGTGAAGAACAAGATGAACAAGACTTAAAGTAAATTTGCAGAAAGGTAAAGTGCAGTAAGTAAAGAACATAATGATTTGGAAAGGTTCGATCTGTTAAAAGATCTACGTCCTTTACCAAGATGGTCAGTCTTGGATTTTGAATGAGGTATATATTGATTCTTGAGTACAGATTACAGAGATGAAGTATTGAATCAACACCTATTTCTATGAAGTTCAAATCCTAGACTTAGACCAGTGTATCCCTAATGATTCAATCTATGTGATTGATCAATCGGGGTGAGTGTGTGTGTAAGAATCAAAAGCTCTTTTGAATCTATATGATTTTAGAGCCTAATGAAACTTGTGTGAGAGGCTTGAGATATGATCTTGAATGTTGCTGGAGATTTAATGAAGACTTGAAGGTTGAGTGCTTGAAGATTCGAAGGATTCTGGAAATCTGTGAGTATGATCTTCAATCACCAAGAATTTCAACAGCAATTTCTCTCTTGGAATCTCAGCGTCAGTTCAATGAAGAACACAGGGACTATTTATAGCCTTGAAGGAGAAACTAGCCGTTTGAATTCTTGGAGGGCAAGTTTGGAGGACAATAAGCTGTTGATTTCTAATTGGAGCTCATTCTGAGATGTCCTTTTGTTGCAGAGTCATGGTGGTCCAACTGTACTATGATGACAGTTGTATTCAAATTTGAAATTTGAATTTGCAACGTTCAAAACTAACCACGGTTTTGGACACAAGTGTGTGACCATGGTTAAGATTGAACCAAGCTTGAGTTCCTTCAACAAGGTTGCATGTGATAGAGTAAGCAATGCGGCAGACATCAAACATGCGGCAGGGTTATGACATGAGGTAACCTTGATTATGCGGCAAGCTAGAGCACGCGGTAGACAATCCATGCGGTAGGCATGGCCTTACCTCAAATCTCCAGACTTAAAAATTGAGGGTCCTAATCTGCTAAGCCTATCAAACTAGAAAGTGGACTATGCTAAATGAAGTACAAGTACTTCTTACAATATATCCTAAAGTCCACAAAGAGTAAAATAAGGTTATGGGATCAATCAAATCTAGGTAATAGGAGTGGTTTATAATAAGCATACCCAACAATCTCCCCCTATTTGATTGAGACCATTACCTACTATAACAAAGGCTAATTCATTGTACTTGGTAAAAAACATGTTTTCAAGAATAAACTTTTTATTAATATCATGTCCCAAGTCAATGCACACTCTAAGCCAATGTCATAGATTTCTATCATCCTAAAAAGAAAAACAAATTACTAATCCTAGAAGATAGAAATATTATTTGAAGCATTTCAAGATAAATAGTCAAGAAAAAATAGAAATGCATCAAACACCATTAACATATACTCCAAAAGATAAATCATTCAGCATAGAAGTTTGGAAACAAAAGAGAAATATTGTTTGTTACAACCCAAACACAAACAGAAAAGAAAACAAAAATTGTTTAAATAACAACACATTGTTTCAAATGACCACATGCGGTCATATCAAATAAAAGGGTACTACAGATTAGATGCGGTCGACTTCAATTACTTCATCAAAGCTTGCGGTGAAAGGGAAGCGGTAAGCTGGTAAGTTCAACCCAGGGATAATGATTGGAGATAGAACTCCGTCTTCTTCATCCTCTTGCTCACCTTGAGCATGAACATTACCTTGACCAGCTTCAGGAGGTTGAAAGCTTCTGCGCAGCTTAAAATCATGCCTTGACGATTAAGCCTGTTCATTACCGTATTGACGCGGTTGGATAGGAGGTCAATCTTGGTAGATTGTCCTTCAATTCTGACGTTGTTGACTTCAATGCGGTTGGTTTGAACTTTCATGGCTTCGGTCATTGCGGCAATCTTAGGAGTAAACTTTTCTGCTACAGTAAGAAGCGCGGTATTGGTTTGAACCATAATTTCCTCTTTCAGAGAAGATTTCAATTTCTTCAGCTCCTTTCCCAGCTCATCCTTGATTTCAAGTTTATCATCATTCATAGACTTTGAAAGTTCTTTGCTTGCCCCCTCAACGCCACTAACAAAACTGTTACTAATGTAATCAGTTTGTTTTCTGAGAGCATCTTTGAGTGCGGCAAGAGTGAGGGAAGGAGTATCCGCTGCGGCAGGAGGTGGAGGAGCGGTAGAGGTGCTAGTTGTTCTGCCAATGATGTCCTTCACGGCCTTTGTTATTACAACACTCTCCCCCTTAATGGTCGAAATCATTTCGGAGGGAAGTGCGGCAACATCTCGCTTTAAAGCGGCTTGATCAGTCTTCAACTCAATAACCTCCTCTCGAAGTGCCACCATACTAGACACCAGAGATTCAACCTGTGACTGGGTGTCTGCCTGCATTTGAGTCAAAAGTTTAACTGCGGCAAGGAGCTCAGCAGTGGATGATGCGGCAGCCTCAGGTTGGGTGGTCAAAGGGTTGGCACGGCAGGGTCAGGAACTGCGGTAGGAGGAACTTCAACGTGTTGCTCAGAAACATTATCCCTTGGTGACATTGTCTCATCATCACCATTATCTTCAACAACAACAAAAGAATCCATCTTTTCAGGAACAATACCTTCAACATTCTCAACATCCATAGTTTTACCTGCGGCAGACTTGTCACTTGCGGCAGAGCTTCCATTATCTTCTTCAGAGCTTTCATCAACTAGATCCTTTTCAATGGGCTTCTCAACAACTATCTCATCTTTTTCACTCTCAGAGGCATTTTCAGATTCCTCACTCTCTTCTGCGGCAACCTCATCATCCTTCTCAGATCCAGACAGTTCTTCTAAATCATCCTCTTGAACATCCAGAACAAAATTTTTGGAGATCTTTGGAGGAGCAATCACTACATCCTCGTCAGATGAAAGAACTGGTGAGATAACTTCAAGGGAGGGTTGTTTAGCCACCTTAGCCTTTTTAGATACTTTGACCGGGCTGGGAGTATGGGATCTCTTCTTTTCAAACTTCTCCCCCTGACTAGGTGCTGGTTTGAGAGATACAGAGGGTTTGGATTTGGAGGAAGTGGACACGGCAGGTTGCTTTGGTGCGGTAGATTTAGAAGGTTTAGATTGAGGTGGAGATTTAGATGGTACGGTATAGAAAGATTTTGAGACTTTGGATTTTGGTTGAGGTTCAGGGGATGGAGAGGGAGACATTGGAGGTACGGAGGGAGTTACCTTAGATTTGGAAGGCTGAGGTGCGGTAGGACGGGCAGATACGGTAGACGTAATCTTGATGCCTTAGGAAACTGGTCTTGACTTTCTAGCTGGTTCCCCAACTTTCTCTTTGCCTTTGACTGAAGTTGGAGGGGAGGGTAGATCAACCTTTTTACCCTTTGCACGTGCCTTCATTTCGGCAGCATTCTTGCGGTCTTGTTCAAATTCGGCAGCCTCTACATCACTTATCATGCGATCACCAAGGTTTGCTTGACCTCTCTTAGAGTACTTCGGAGGGATGTATTCTTCAATGGGATCTCTTAAAAGATAGGAGCGGTACATTTTGTCCCCAAAGTTGCTACGGAAGTTGGTTTTCATAGACTTTCGACAGAAATCTTTGGCGGTATGGATTGGAACCTTGTAAGTTTTTTTCTTCTCATACATGTCCTTGATTCTGACCGTGAGACTCATCAAGTAGGAAATCAACCTACTGTTTGTGCGATACTTGGTTTCGCCTTCATCAGCCGCATCCTTGTACGAGAGAATGTTAACTCGTAGGATATCATACATAATTTGGCCCCAGTCGAGCCGTTTGCCAAGATAAATAGCAGCAGATATCATCCATTGAGTATGATTGAAGTTGGCATGATTGCCTGTCTTGCACAATAAAGCATGGTCCACCAGATGACCTATGTGATACATAATTTCACCAACATCCTTTCATTGGATTTTGAGAATGTCTGCAGTGCCAGCCAATTTCTTAGCAAGACTCAGAGTCTCCTGCCGTGAAATCTCATCAAAGGCTTCTTTGCTCTTCTTAATTCCCACGGCATGTGCTAGATCTCGTGCATCGAAAGCCATCTGGATACCCATCACGGAGGCTTGAATGAACTTGGGGTTAGACTCAGATTCATCAGTACTTTCCATTTCAACTGCCGTGTTAAAAAATTCGTCAACAAAAGCTGGTAGGTGAAAGTCTTGATCAAGAGTAAAAAGAGGGAGAATCCCAGACTTGTTCATCCTGCCCAGAATATTGCGGCCAATGGCATCCTTCTTAAGATCTTCAAGATCCAAGACAATGCCTGGAATGAAGTGACTTAGATCCTGAAACAAAAAAATTCATAGTTTAGACATTGAGGTAGATCGTGCGGCACTTGACACTAGAGTAAAGCAATGATGGTGCGGTCAAGTGAGGCACGGTAGGGAAGAAATGCGGTAAGGAGAAGATGGAGATATCATGGTTACTGCAAACAACAAAGTGTTGCAAATGAATGAATCAAAATGTGAACATTTCATAAACACTAAATGACAAAAGAGGGTACATTAAGAGGGATCAAAAATATGAAACACGAAGAACATTTTGACGAACATGAAGAACACCATAGCACAGTTACCCAGATTCCCAGAAAAGTGACTAAAACAAATGAAAATGACCTGGGAAGAATCGGAAATGCCTATAGATCAATAAAAACACATCAATTTCATGAACTAAAACAACATTAAACTCAGGAATTGAAAGGGGATAGTATTGGAATATTGAAAATTCAAAAACCCATTTGGCTAAAATGAATTCAACCAAAACCTGGATAAAATACTATGAAATCTACAAATATATGAACTAGAACCAAGAATAAACAATCAATGCAAGATGTTCATATTACTAACTTAAGAGATTGAAGAAAGATTTCAAGGAATATGAAGGGTTTTCGAGATTTCTACCAAGAATACGAAAAAAAATTGAGAAATTGAAAATTCATACCATAACAACGACGGGAGGAGTGGATTGAATTGGAGGTTCGCCTCTTGTTTCAACAGATTTTGAAGTCTTCTTAGATGGGTGTTTAGAAGTCATTTATACTAAGAAATGAGAGTAAGGAAGGCGGTTCTAGAGAGAAGTTTAGAGAGAGAGAGAGAGAGAGAGAGGTTTTGAAGTTTCTGATAAAGTAATATGAGCAGAGTGGTGGAGAGAGAAGGAGGTGGAACGGTTTTGATGGAGGGTGGTTTTCAGATGTCAGAGTGATGGGATGATGGGAGGGGGTTAACTCTGCAAAAGGGCGGATGTGACCTAGGGTCTAGTTTTCAATAAATGCAAGGTTGCAGAGGGTTACATCGGACTAGCCAATGACGGCTTAGATATTTTTAAGGAATAAAAATTAAATGCTGAAAACTTAATGCCCTAAAAGATTTGAATTTATTAAAAACGAGGGAAAATAGAAAGTTACCTTTATGCCCTTGAGGTAGATATGACTAAAACATCCTAAATATCTTTAAGTTTGAATAACTTACCTGGGGTCCTTGTGCGGTAACTATGAGGTCGACCGTGACATGTGCGGTCGATTGAGGTCTTACCTTGCTTGGTTTAGCTTTGGTATATGCGGCAGCATAGTTTATGCGGCAGACATGAGTTGCGGTCAAGTGAGTTTAGAGGTTTGTGTTATATGCTTGACCGTGAGTTGGTCTGCCGTGGACCTATCTTGATTTTGAACTTTTGACAAACATTAGTACAAGAAATTATATGGACAAGTTTGAGTTAGAGTTCAAGCATACCCATTTCTCCTCTTAGATACCTAAATCTCTTGGAATCAAGAGCCTTGGTGAGAATATCTGCAATTTGATCATCAGTACTCACATACTCTAGATGGATATTACCTTTTTCAACATGATCCTTGAGAAAGTGGTATTTTATATCAATGTGTTTGGTCTTGGAATGCATGACAGGGTTGTTGGAGACAGCAATGGTAGATGTATTGTCACAAAAGATTGGACAATTTTCTTCTTTGATTCCGTAGTCAACCAATTGTTGCTTCATCCACAGCACTTGGCAGCAAGAGCTTCCAGCAGCTATATATTCAGCTTCTGTGGTAGATACAAATACTGAGGCTTGTTTCTTGCTTGCCCATGAAACTAGTCGATTTCCAAGGAAATGACAAGTTCCACTCGTGCTTTTCCTGTCGATGGTACATGCTGCATAATCTGCATCTGAGTAACCTATAAGATCAAAAGTTTAATCTTTGGAGTACCAAAGTCCAAGGTTAATAGTCCCAGATAGATATCGAATAATACGTTTAACAGCAATAAGATGTGCTTCTCTAGGATCAGCTTGATAACGAGCACAAACACAAACACTAAACATGATATCTGGTCTACTAGCAGTTAAGTATAGGAGAGAGCCAATCATACCTCGATATAAGGTTTGATCAACCTGCTTACCTTTCAAGTCTTTATCTAGCTTGTTACCAGTAGCCATAGGAGTGTCGTATGCCTTTGCATTTTCAAGTCCAAATTTCTTGATGAGATCTCTTGTGTACTTAGCTTGGTTGAGGAAGATGCCTTCAGCACATTGTTTAATTTGAAGTCAAGGAAGAATGTCAATTCTCCCATCATGCTCATCTCAAATTTGCTTTTCATGAGTTTCTCAAAACGCTTACACAACAATTCATTAGTAGAACCAAAAATAATATCATCTACATATATTTGAACAAGTAAAGTATGATCATTATATTTAGCAATGAATAAAGTTGTGTCGATCTTAGCACGCTTGAATCCCTTTTCAAGGAGAAACTTAGATAGAGTATCATACCATGCTCGTGGAGCTTGTTTGAGTCCATACAAAGCTTTACGGAGTTTGTAGACATGATTTGGAAATTTGGGATCTTCAAATACGGGTGGTTGAGCCACAAAGACGGTTTCTTGAAGTTCTCCGTTGAGAAATGCACTCTTTACATCCATTTGATATAGCTTGAATCTTTTGTAAGAGGCATAAGCTAAGAATATCCTTATAGCTTCGAGTCTTGCAACGGGGGCAAATCTTTCATCATAATCAATGCCTTCTTCTTGTCTATATCCTTGTGCAACCAACCTAGCTTTGTTCCTTGTGATGCTTCCATTCTCGTCCATCTTGTTTCGGAACACCCACTTTGTACCAATCACTCCTTGATCTTGTGGCTTTGGAACCAAGGTCCAAACTTTACATCTTTCAAATTGGTTGAGCTCTTCTTGCATGGCAATAACCCAACTTGAGTCCTGGAGTGCATCATCAACTTTCTTAGGTTCAACTTGAGATATGAATGCGGTAAGTGCATCATAGTTTGATCTTCTTGTTCTAACACCAGAATGCAAATCACCAATGATATTCTGAATTGGGTGATCTCTGACCTCACGAACTTCTTGAGGTATGTCTGGTTGAGTTGATGGTGGTTGTAAGTCTTCTAGTGGTACATCATTTGAGCCATCCCAATCATACGTAATTTGAGGGATAGGTTCTTCAACATTTATGGGTGTTTCAACTTCAACTCCATTTGAGGTAGCTTCTGGTGCTTCATATGAGGTAGATGGAGGTGCAGTTGAGGTAGATGGATTTTCTTGAGTTGATTGATTTTGTGGTTGAGTTGTACCTGTCTCATTTATCTCAACAAAATCATCAGCAACATTTGGAGCCATATGTGGCTCAAGGAGAGAATGTTCATCAAAAGTAACATGGACAGATTCTACTATCTTAAGAGTGGTTTTATTAAATACACGAAAAGCTTTTGAGTGTTTAGCATACCCAATAAATATACCTTCATCGGCCTTAGGAGCAAATTTACCTCGATGTTGTTTACCGTTGTAGAGTATGAAGCATTTGCATCCAAATATCTTGAAGTATGCTATGTTGGGGGTTCTTCCTCTCCAAAGTTCATAAGGAGTTTTGTTGTAGGTATTGTTGATGAGGGATCTTTTATTCTGAGTGAAGCATGCTGTATTGACGGCTTCAGCCCAAAAGTATTAAGGTAGCTTTGCTTCAGCAATCATTGTCTTTCCGGCCTCTATCAACGTTCTATTCTTTCTTTCCACTACACCGTTTTGTTGTGGAACTCAGGCAGCAGAGAAGTTGTGGTCAATACCATGATCATCACAGTATTGAGCAACACCGTTGTTCTTGAATTCTGTACCGTTGTCGGATCGAACACTAACGATGTCATCTTCTTTTTGTGTTTGGAGCTGTCTAAAGAGTGCGGTCAAAATGTCATAACAATCATCTTTGGAGCTCATCATCTCGACCCACGTATATCTTGAGTAGTCATCTACCACAACTAAGGAATATCTATTTCCTCCAATACTTGCGGTAGAAACAGGTCCAAACAGGTCCATATGTAATAGTTGCAAACATCTAGAAGTTAAAGATGTCGTCTTGCTGGAGAAAGACGATTTTGGTTGTTTGCCTAGTTGACATGCTGTGCACTTCTCATCGTGGTGATCAGCTACTTTGGGTAGACCACGAACTAGATTTTCTCTACCAATCTTGGAGAGATACTTGAAGTTTAAGTGACTTAGTCTTTTATGCCACAACCAACTATTCTCACTAACATTCTTTGCTACAAAACAGAGATTAGAAGAAATGCAAGATGAATTAAAATCAACAACATAAACATTTTTCTTACGAACCCCTTTGAGCAAAGTGACGCCGGATATGCCATCTTTGATGAGACAGAAATTTGAAGTGAAGTGGAATTGCAATCCTTTGTCGCAGAACTGAGATATTGAGAGTAGATTGTGTTGTAGTCCAATAACTAGAGATGTAACGACCCCAAAAATCCGTCTTTATTTATTTTATATTTATTTTATATTCCTGAGAATTTTAATTTAAAATTATATGTGCATTTTATGTGTTAGGAAATATTTTTAGGACTTGCATAAATTAGTTGATTATATGTGTTAATATAATTGTTAGTTATAACATTGTTTTGGAGTAAATGGGTGTAGTTAAAACTATAGGGTGTCTTATGGAAATATAAGCATGGGGATTTAGTTGTAAGAAGTTGAAAGTTGAAGGACCTTAGGAGAATGACTATATATATTAAAATCACTCTTACTCTTTCTTCCTTCTCTGCGCATGAACTCACCCAAACACATAGTAACTTTCCTCTTTTTGCTACCTCCATTGTTGAAGAAAGAAGTAAAGGTAAGGTTTCTTCATTTTTTATTTTCCTTCTTTTAAATTACTACTCTATTTTCAAATCTAATTATATATAAATGATCAGGGTGTTGAATAGATCATTTCTACCCGAACAAATATTATTTCTGTGATACTTTTCCGGAAAATAGGTAAGTTACTAATCCCCCTTTAATTATTAAAATGGTCATATATATGTTATATATGCTATATGTGTTGAAAAATAATGTTTTGAATGCTTTTATGTTACTTGTAATTTTGGGACGAAGGGAGTAGTATGGAATTGGCTTTAGATGGATGTTAGTGTTGTTTTTAGGCTGAGTTCATAGCCTTGGGCAATTTATAAATGTTGTATGTTGTAAGTGTTATACTTTTGGGACGGTGAAACGAAGGGAGTATAATTTTAGTACAATTTTGGCCATAACTTCTGCATCCGGACTCCGTTTTGGTCGTGTAAACTATCGTTGGAAAGCTCTTCTCGAGTACTACACGATGGGTTGGTTTATTCAGTTGGGTTCTGATTATTATAGTTCGGAAATCCAGTAGGTGTTTAGTAACAAAAAGATTATTAATGGTCCGTTATGGTAGAGTTGGTCCTTTGTGATCGGATTTGAATTGATGTGATCGTTTGGATTGATTGTGTCGTGACTTAATGTCAATGTTGTGGATTCTATTATGAATACGTGTTTGCCTCTTTATGGTGAGCTTGTGTGGTTCCCTACTTTGGAACCATACCCCGGTTGTTTTTTAAGCAAATATTATTTGCTACGCTTGTGTGTAAAGTCCAGCTGGTACTTTTGTGTATGTTCGGGCAGTGATAGGGATTATAATGGTCTCACGAGCCAAGTACATTATAACGCTCCTATCATTGGTTTCCCATTTTTAACCCCCTTCCTTAGGCCAAAGGTTGGGCACTTTGGGTTATGACTCTGTGTCATTTTCCCCGTTGTTGTTGTTGTTTGGTTCCAGAACCCATTTCAGCTCTTCGATGCTGCTCAGTTGATGCCTCTCAGATGGCTATTGTTTTGGTTCGAGAACCTTGGCTCAGTATCCACGTATGAGTGTTTATTTCCGCTTTATGTGTTGTATGATGAGTTGGTCGTTATTTCCAACCGGTATGGGACGGTTGGCGATAGGGAGCCTCTCATATTATGTGTTATATGCTATATGATTATTTGGTGACATTGTTACTTTATGTTTATCATATCAGCATGTAATGTAGTTGCATTTTAGTAACTTGCTGAGATTTATTCTCACCCTTATTTGTTTACTGTTTTAGATAAGAAGGAGCCCAGGGGATAGTTCACACACAGGGAGGACGTCGAGAAAGAATTTTGGGTAAGACATTTTGGAAGTGTTGTGTAAGCCTACATTATGTAAATGTACAACCTTGTGGGTAGTGTACCCGTGACTTGATCGTTGTATCACCTCTTTTTGGTTTATGTTGGTGATTTGTAAATAGTAAGTAAAGTGTGTGGCCAAGTGGCTAAGTACTTGTTTGTGAAAGTTTGTTTTGTGACTTGTAGTCAAGTCTAGTAAATGTTGTTTGGTCATATGAACTTTTTATGAAAGTATATTTCGAAAAATTTTCCTAAAATGCTTTATGACGTCTTCCGTGCGTGTCCCGGACGTGGGGCCAAGTAGGACCACGGGTCGGGGCGCGACATTTGGTATCAGAGCTAGGTTGTAGATGGTCTAGAATGACTAAGTGACCTAGGAGGGTAGTTGAGTATGGAGTGAGTAACGTTGAGTGTTTTATGCAGGTACTCAGTAAGAATGCCTGAACATGAGGGTGAATAGTCTGGTACTGCAGGCCAGGGTAATGTAAGGGAAGAAGCTCGAGCTATGTTTCAAGGGATGTTCGAGGCAGCTATGAAAACTATACATGATCAGAGGCAAGGATGAGAACATGCACCTCCGAGGTATGGTCTTGAGCAGTTTTTAAAGATGAAACCAACAGGTTATGATGGGGAGTCGGATGTAACCAAGGTAGAGAGATGGATCGAGTCCATGGAAAAGATATTTGATGTCTTAGGATGTACCGAAGAAGATCGAGTTAGGTTTGCTACCTACAAGTTGATTGGAGCTGCGGAGTATTGGTGGATAACTTTGAAAGCCAGTTGGGATGACGCTCATGTACCTTATACTTGGGCAAATTTTCTGAAAAAGTTCAAAGAACATTTCATTCCGAGGGTGGATCAAGATCGGAAAGAAGTGGAATTCCTTAGCTTGGAACAGAATGCAATGTCGGTAGCTCAGTATGCAGCTAAATTCACGGAGTTATCGAGGTATTGCACTCATTTAATTGCAACAGAGGAGAGGAAGGCAATGATATTTGTGAAGGGATTAAAAACTGTGATCCGAACTCAATTGGTGTCCCATAAATTACAAGAATTTCAAGATGCAGTTGATCGAGCCTATCAAGTGGAGCACGATATCGAAGAACACAAGAGGAAGGTGGAATTGGCAGGTGCGGGAAGACAAGGTAGACCACAACCACAACGTAATGATAATCGTGGAGGACAAGGAACTTCAACCCCATTTAGAGGACAACCACAAGGGCCACCGAGTGTTAGAAATCAAGGTAATTTCTCTGGGGGTCAAAGTAAGAGAGTATGTAATTATTGTCAGAGGGAAGGGCATAGTGAAGAAAGGTGTTGGAAGAAACAGGGGAAATGTTTGAACTGTGGGCAACTTGGCCATTTTCAAAGAAATTGCCCGAGATCGGGGGGTCAACCATCGGGGAGTGGTGTTGGACCGTCTCAGGGTCAGAAAAGGGATGCCTCGGGAAAACCAAAGGTTCAAGGTCGTGTGTTTACAATCAATCAACAACAAGCTTCGGATGCTTCCACCGTAATTGGAGGTATAATTTCTATGTTAAGTTTGAGAGCACGTGCACTTATAGACCCCGGCTCATCGCATTCATATGTTTCTGTGCATTTTGCATCTCGATTGCATTCTTCCTCTGAGTCTTTTCCTTATGTGTTAGAAGTGTCGACTCCTATGGGAGATTGTTTGATAGCTGACAAAGTGTTACGTGATTGTGATGTGCATATTAGTGAGCATGTTTTACTTGCTGATTTAGTCTTATTGCCATTGCAAGATTTTGATGTTATTCTGGGTATGGATTGGTTAAGTAAATATCATGCCTCTGTTGATTGTTTTAAGAAAGTGGTTACGTTTTCTATCCCTAGTGTGCCTGTGTTTACTTTTGAGGCAACTTCGTTGGGTAAGGGAATTCGTATTATTTCGTATGTGAAAGCTAGGAGGCTATTGCACCGTGGTTGCGTGGGGTACTTGGCCTGTGTTTTGGATACTACTAAAAAGTCTCCTGAAATAGAGGATGTGAATGTAGTTAAAGAGTTTCCTGATGTGTTTACTTCTGAATATTCTATGCCTCCCGATAGAGAGATCGAGTTTGGTATTAACTTGATTCCAGGTACTACCCCCATATCTGAAGCACCTTATAGAATGGCTCCAGCTGAACTGAAAGAGTTAAAGGTTCAATTACAAGAGTTGCTTGATCGGGGATTCATCCGTCCTATTGTATCACCGTGGGGAGCTCCTGTGTTGTTTGTCAAAAAGAAGGATGGGTCTTTGAGACTATGCATCGACTACAGGAAGCTGAATCGGGTAACCGTAAAGAATAAATATCCTCTACCTCATATTGATGACTTGTTTGATCAACTCCAAGGGTCAGTCGTCTTTTCGAAGCTTGACTTGAGGAGTGTGTATCATCAGTTAAAGATTCGTTCTGAAGACATTTCTAAGACTGCTTTCCGTAGTAGGTATGGTCATTATGAGTTCCTTGTTATGCCTTTCGGGTTGACTAATGCTCCGGCCGTTTTCATGGATATGATGAATCGGGTCTTCAAACCTTATCTTGATACCTTCGTGGTTATATTTATTGATGATATTCTTGTTTATTCTAAGTCCAGAGAGGAGCATGAGCAACACTTGCGAATGGTTTTATCTATTCTTCGTGAGAAGCAACTATTTGTGAAATTCAGTAAGTGTGCTTTTTGGCTCGATGAAGTGTCTTTTCTTGGGCACGTGGTTTCTAATAGAGGAATATCCGTAGATCCTTCCAAGATTGAAGCTATTGTGAATTGGAAGAGGCCTGAATCAGTTACGGAGATTCGAAGTTTCTTGGGTCTAGCCGGGTATTATAGAAGATTTATCGAGGGGTTTTCTAAAATTGCTACTCCGTTAACTCAGTTGACTCGAAAGAATGTTCCTTATGTGTGGGATGGAAAATGTCAACTTAGTTTTGAAGAGTTGAAGAAGAGATTGACTACAACTCCTATTCTCGCACTTCCTAATGGAAACGACGATTTAGTGATTTATAGTGATACTTCTAAAGAAGGCCTCGGGTGTGTGCTAATGCAAAATGGAAGGGTGATTGCGTATGCTTCAAGGAAGTTGACTCCGAGTGAGCAGAATTATCCTACCCACGACATGGAGCTAGCTGCGATTGTCTTTGCGTTGCACAAGTGGAAACATTATCTTTACGGAGCCAAATTTGAGATATTTACTGATCATCAAAGCTTGAAGTACCTTTTCTCACAAAAAGAGTTGAATAACAGGCAAAGAAGATGGATGGAGCTATTGAAGGATTATGATTGCACTATCTCTTATCACCCGGGTAAAGCAAATGTGGTAGCTGATGCTATTAGCCGAAAATCTTTTATGGCTTCATTGATGGTGCGTGAATGGAAAATGTTAGAGGATGCTCGAGATTGGAGTCCTTATGAGTCAAAGCATGCGGCTATTTTTACGAGTATTCGAGTATTACCAGTCTTGATTCAACAAATAAAAGAAGCTTAGAAGGATGATCCGGAGTTAGTAAAAATAATGGATAAAATTGTAGATGGTAAATTCGAGGATTTCTCTCTTAATTCCGAAGGAGTGTTAACTTTCAGAGGACGGTTATGTGTGCCTTGCGTGGATGGGATTAAACGCCAAGTTCTGGATGAAGGCCACAAGTTGAGGTATACTATTCATCCCGGGAGCACAAAAATGTATCAGAATTTGAAGCAACACTTTTGGTGGAATAATATGAAGAGAGAAATAGCGGATTATGTATCTAAGTGTCTAACATGTCAACAAGTTAAAGCTGAGCATCAATGACTTGCGGGGTTACTTCAACCGTTAGAGATTCCGGAATGGAAGTGGGAACATGTTACTATGGATTTCGTGACGGGATTACCTCGCACTCGAAGAAGGTTTGACGCAGTTTGGGTGATAGTGGATAGATTGACAAAGTCTTCTCATTTTCTACCTATTGAGATTTGCTACTCGATGGAGAGGCTTGCAACTTTATATATAAATGAGATTGTGAGATTGCATGGTGTCCCGGTGAGCATTGTGTCTGATCGTGACCCTAGATTTACATCTCGGTTTTGGCAAGCATTTCAGAAGGCTTTGGGTTCAGAGTTGAAGTTTAGTACAGCTTTTCATCCCCAGACAGATGGGCAGTCAGAGAGGACTATTCAGATTCTCGAGGATATGTTGCTAGCTTGCTCAGTTGATTTTTCAGATTCTTGGGATTCTCATTTACCTCTCGTGGAATTTACCTATAACAACAGTTTTCAGTCAAGTATTGGAATGGCCCCGTATGAAGCTTTGTATGGGACGAAATGTCGGTCTCCGGTTTGTTGGGATGAAGTGGGAGAAGCAAAAATTTGGGGTATTGACATGGTGAACAAATCAGTTGAGGAAGTTAAACTTATTCGGGATCGTTTGAGTACTGCTCAGAGTAGACAAAAAAGCTATGCCGATCACCGGAGGCGAGATCTTGAGTTTCATTCGGGTGACTTTGTGTTTTTGAAAGTTTCACCTAAAGTGGGGATTCGAAGGTACGGGAAGAAAGGCAAGCTAGCACCGAGGTATATTGGCCCATTCGAGATTTTGAGTAGAGTTGGAGATAGAGCGTATCGTCTTGCGTTACCTCATTCTCTTGACAAGATCCATAATGTTTTTCATGTCTCGATGCTTCGGAAGTATGTGTATGATCCTTCTCATGTCTTGTCCGAGGTTCCCGAAGATATTGAACCAAGTATGTCTTACGAGGAGCATCCAGTCCAAGTTATTGATTCAAAGGTTCAAGAATTGCGAACTAAGAGTATTCCCCTTGTGCGAGTTGTGTGGAGGAATCATAATGTGGAAGAGTCAACTTGGGAGCTTCGGGAAGAGATCGAGAGGAAGTATCCTTGGTTGTTTGAGGGTTGAGGTAAGTAATCTTAAAATTCGGGTCGAATTTTCTTTAAGGGGGAGTGAGTGTAACGACCCCAAAAATCCGTCTTTATTTATTTTATATTCCTGAGAATTTTAATTTAAAATTATATGTGCATTTTATGTGTTAGGAAATATTTTTAGGACTTGCATAAATTAGTTGATTATATGTGTTAATATAATTGTTAGTTATAACATTGTTTTGGAGTAAATGGGTGTAGTTAAAACTATAGGGTGTCTTATGGAAATATAAGCATGGGGATTTAGTTGTAAGAAGTTGAAAGTTGAAGGACCTTAGGAGAATGACTATATATATTAAAATCACTCTTACTCTTTCTTCCTTCTCTGCGCATGAACTCACCCAAACACATAGTAACTTTCCTCTTTTTGCTACCTCCATTGTTGAAGAAAGAAGTAAGGTAAGGTTTCTTCATTTTTTATTTTCCTTCTTTTAAATTACTACTCTATTTTCAAATCTAATTATATATAAATGATCAGGGTGTTGAATAGATCATTTCTACCCGAACAAATATTATTTCTGTGATACTTTTCCGGAAAATAGGTAAGTTACTAATCCCCCTTTAATTATTAAAATGGTCATATATATGTTATATATGCTATATGTGTTGAAAAATAATGTTTTGAATGCTTTTATGTTACTTGTAATTTTGGGACAAAGGGAGTAGTATGGAATTGGCTTTAGATGGATGTTAGTGTTGTTTTAAGGTTGAGTTCATAGCCTTGGGCAATTTATAAATGTTGTATGTTGTAAGTGTTATACTTTTGGGACGGTGAAACGAAGGGAGTATAATTTTAGTACAATTTTGGCCATAACTTCTGCATCCGGACTCCGTTTTGGTCGTGTAAACTATCGTTGGAAAGCTCTTCTCGAGTACTACACGATGGGTTGGTTTATTCAGTTGGGTTCTGATTATTATAGTTCGGAAATCCAGTAGGTGTTTAGTAACAAAAAGATTATTAATGGTCCGTTATGGTAGAGTTGGTCCTTTGTGATCAGATTTGAATTGATGTGATCGTTTGGATTGATTGTGTCGTGACTTAATGTCAATGTTGTGGATTCTATTATGAATACGTGTTTGCCTCTTTATGGTGAGCTTGTGTGGTTCCCTACTTTGGAACCATACCCCGGTTGTTTTTTAAGCAAATATTATTTGCTACGCTTGTGTTTAAAGTCCAGCTGGTACTTTTGTGTGTGTTCGGGCAGTGATAGGGATTATAATGGTCTCACGAGCCAAGTACATTATAAGGCTCCTATCATTGGTTTCCCATTTTTAACCCCCTTCCTTAGGCCAAAGGTTGGGCACTTTGGGTTATGACTCTGTGTCATTTTCCCCGTTGTTGTTGTTGTTTGGTTCCGGAACCCGTTTCAGCTCTTCGATGCTGCTCAGTTGATGCCTCTCAGATGGCTATTGTTTTGGTTCGAGAACCTTGGCTCAGTATCCACGTATGAGTGTTTATTTCCGCTTTATGTATTGTATGATGAGTTGGTCGTTATTTCCAACCGGTATGGGACGGTTGGCGATAGGGAGCCTCTCATATTATGTGTTATATGCTATATGATTATTTGGTGACATTGTTACTTTATGTTTATCATATCAGCATGTAATGTAGTTGCATTTTAGTAACTTACTGAGATTTATTCTCACCCTTATTTGTTTACTGTTTTAGATAAGAAGGAGCCCAGGGGATAGTTCACACACAGGGAGGACGTTGAGAAAGAATTTTGGGTAAGACATTTTGGAAGTGTTGTGTAAGGCTACATTATGTAAATGTACAACCTTGTGGGTAGTGTACCCGTGACTTGATTGTTGTATCACCTCTTTTTGGTTTATGTTGGTGATTTGTAAATAGTAAGTAAAGTGTGTGGCCAAGTGGCTAAGTACTTGTTTGTGAAAGTTTGTTTTGTGACTTGTAGTCAAGTCTAGTAAATGTTGTTTGGTTATATGAACTTTTTATGAAGGTATATTTCGAAAAAAATTCCTAAAATGCTTTATGACGTCTTCCGTGCGTGTCCCGGACGTGGGGCCAAGTAGGACCACGGGTCGGGGCGCGACAAGAGAGACTTCTTGGATGGTGATTTTTCCTTTACGAATGACTCCATATCCTACAGTCTTTTTTTTGTTATTATCTCCGAAGGTTACTGATGGACCCTTTTCTTCACGGACATCTTCCAATAAGTTGATATCTCCGGTCATGTGCCTTGAACAGCCACTATCGAGATACCATAAACTTGATCTATCCTTGGAGAGTCCAACCATTAAGCAGAGAACCTATAAAATAAACATTTAAGAACAAGGTCCCCTTTTATTCTTTTTGGGTCCAAAGGGTTAGCAGCTTTTAACAACCCACACTTGCCTCACAGAAGGGGGTTTAAGCCTTCTGGGATTTGGTGTGAATCTTAAAAGACATTCAGCAGCCTTGTGACCATAATCATCACACACAGATCAATGGTGGAAGCCACCCAACTGAGGGTTAACAAACTTTGTCACGGTCTTCAGCACAACATCGTTTACAGGTGTGGATGCGGTCTCCTTTACAAAGTTCATCCTTTTGAACTTTGCTGCATTTCCACCATATGCGGTCGACTTACCATGAAAGGTAGTCTGCCGCGGTAGGATTCTGCGGTAGGAAGACTCTGCCTTGCCGCATGAGGTAGACTCTGCGGTAGGTTCATCCACGGCAATACCTTTCAACTTTGCCTTGCCAGTTTGTTTCTTAGGGTAGACATAGTTGAACTCTAGTTTCTTCTTTGGTTCTTGTCCTACACCCTTTGAAACATGATGTTTAGCCTTCGACCCTTCCAAAGTTTGCTGGGTAAATCTCTCATCTCTTTCACAACAAGATGCACATTTAAAGTTGTCACTAGTTTGAAATCCTAAGCCTTCCTTATCACCACTAGGCTTTTGGGATTCTAAGATTTGTTCCATAGTGACACGAGAATTGGTCCACTCATTAGTGATCTTTTCAAGTCATTTATCTCAGCAACCAATTCATCGTTTTTAACTTTAAATATAGCATTTTGTTCTTCTAAGAAACGGTTTCGATCAGTAAGAGGGGTCATGCTCTTGATCTGCTCCTTAAGGAGGGTGAGTTCAGATCTTAGTAGAGATTTCTCCGTCTTAAGCTGGGAAATTTCTTCAGTTGAAAGTGCTAAAGCTTCCTTCATGCCAGAGAATTTACTAATTACCTGTTCAGCTTTTGCAAACATATTTTCTTGTTCATCGGGGGAAATGTCAAACTTGAGTTGAGGTGTGGTAGACAGAACTTCCTTCACTTTGGGGTTTAGTAGAGCCTTCTTTGCTGCACTCACATCACATCTTGAAAATAGAAGATCACCATTCTTTTAAACCGGAGTTAGGAATCCTTTTTCAGCAAGTTCATCGGCCGTATAACTTATCCGTTTAGGTTTTGCATTTGGTGAGCGACGACTTTTATTATCATCCTCATCATCGGACTGAACGACCAAACAGATGTGACCTTCTTCAGAATCCTCATCGCTTTCATCAGAGTCTGACTCTATCCAAGTAGCTAACTCTTTTGAGGTAGAGTCTTCTTCAGCCATCATTCCCTTTTGCTTTGAATACCTTGGAGTAAAGTTACTTTTCTTCTTCATATACTCATACTTTGGAATTGGACATTCTGATGCGAAGTGACCTGGTTTCCTGCAATTAAAACAAACAAAATCTTCTTTCTTCTTGGAGAAGTTGAAGTTCTCTTTCTTCTTTGAAGGGCTGCTCCTTGAAAACCTTGTTGGAGCTTTGCTTGTTGATCCGGGTCTTGCTGTCTTTATGAACTTTTGGAATCTTTTCACGAACATAGCAAAATCATCATCATCCATATCAAGTAAATCTGATGTGGAGATTTTTGGATCTTCTTCCTCGATCACTTCTTCCTTTTGAGCAACCAACGATAAGCTCTTTGTTTTTCCTTCCATTTCAGCAATGTTGTTAAGCTTGATATCAAAGACCTTGAGGTTGGCATAGAGGCTTCTGAGAGACATGTCATCTAGTAGCTTGGTATCTTCAAGAGTGTTTCCTTTGTGTAGATATTGTGAACCAAGAGCGGCAAGAAAATTAACATTGATTTCTTTCTTGGTAAGCTTCTTTCCGAGTGCTGTATAAGTACTCACTATCTCACAATAACGATCATAAGTGGCTCTTAGTGATTCACCGGGGATCTTAGCAAAGTTGTTGAATCTTCTTTGAATTGCAAACATTTTGCTTTCCTTGCAAGCTTGATCTCCTTCGATGTAATCTTCAATTGCATCCCAAAGTTCTTTTGCAGTAGACATTCCATGATCTGTCGACGATGTGACGTACTCAAGGTACTTAGAAGTATACTTTTTGCTTTCACATCCATTCCAACCAGTCTTTTCTCTTCATCGGTCCATTCAGCTTTTGGTTTCTTGATAGTCGGATTTGCACCATTGGTTTCTGGATCCGGATTAGCTTTCATTGGGAAGTATGGTCCAATGGTAAGACAATCACCAAGTTGCTCGTCCATGGAGTAGAACTGAGTTAGAATGCTGTGCTTCCATACGTCAAAATTATCTTCGTCGAACGCTTGAACGTGAGTGAAGTTAACCGTTGCCATAGTTTTCTGACTTGCCATTTTAAATCGGCACCCAAGCTGTTAAGCTTGAAAAACAGAAGTTTTATAAAGGTGTTTGCTCTGATACCACTTGTTGGTCCCAGAGACACAACAAGGGTATGAAAAGAGGCTAGAGGGGGGTGAATAGCCTATTTAAAATTTCAACCCTTTTTCAAAATTCAACCTTTATGCTTACACTTGAATTTTGCGGTAGATAAAAACCACGCGGTCAAGTATAAAATGCACAGCGGAAGTTTTCGTTAAAACAAATTAGGAGTTGGTTTTTATAAGTACAATGCGGTAGGTTAGTTTGCGGTAGTAGTGCGGTAGGTTGTAGGTTGAAGGAGGTAGGTAGGAGTGCGGTAGGTTAAAGTGAGGTAGATTGAAAGATTGAAAATTTGTGTCTTAGAGATTTTTTGGCAAATGATACGTTAGTCAGATTTTAACTTAGGCAATGAGGTAGACAAACAAACACAATTCACAATTGTTCTTAAATCTGAAAGATCAAACACTAAAAGACAAACAAGATTAATATGAACAAGTGAAGAACAATATGAACAAGATGAACAAGACTTAAAGTAAATTTGCAGAAAGGTAAAGTGCAGTAAGTAAAGAACACAATGATTTGGAAAGGTTCGATCTGTTAAAAGATCTACGTCCTTTACCAAGATGGTCAGTCTTGGATTTTGAATGAGGTATATATTGATTCTTGAGTACAGATTACAGAGATGAAGTATTGAATCAACACCTATTTCTATGAAGTTCAAATCCTAGACTTAGACCAATGTATCCCTAATGATTCAATCTATGTGATTGATCAATCGGGGTGAGTGTGTGTGTAAGAATCAAAAGATCTTTTGAATCTATATGATTTTAGAGCCTAATGAAACTTGTGTGAGAGGCTTGAGATATGATCTTGAATGTTGCTGGAGATTTAATGAAGACTTGAAGGTTGAGTGCTTGAAGATTCGAAGGATTCTGGAAATCTTGAGTATGATCTTCAATCACCAAGAATTTCAACAGCAATTTCTCTCTTGGAATCTCAGCGTCAGTTCAATGAAGAACACATGGACTATTTATAGCCTTTGAAGGAGAAACTAGCCGTTTGAATTCTTGGATGGCAAGTTTGGAGGACAATGAGCTGATGATTTCTAATTGGAGCTCATTCTGAGATGTCCTTTTGTTGCAGAGTCATGGTGGTCCAACTGTACTATGATGACAGTTGTATTCAAATTTGAAATTTGAATTTGCAACGTTCAAAACTAACCACGGTTTTGGACACAAGTGTGACCATGGTTAAGATTGAACCAAGCTTGAGTTCCTTCAACCAAGGTTGCATGTGGTAGAGTAAGCAATGCGGCAGACATCAAACATGCGGCAGGGTTATGACATGAGGTAACCTTGATTATGCGGCAAGCTAGAGCTACGCGGTAGACAATCCATGCGGTAGGCATGGGCCTTACCTCAAATCTCCCAGACTTAAAAATTTGAGGGTCCTAATCTGCTAAGCCTATCAAACTAGAAAGTGGACTATTCTAAATGAAGTACAAGTACTTCTTACAATATATCCTAAAGTCCACAAAGAGTAAAATAAGGTTATGAGATCAATCAAATCTAGGTAATAGGAGTGGTTTATAATAAGCATACCCAACAGAGTCCGTTTTTTTTTTTTAACTTAAACGGGCAATCCGCCCAAAATTTAATCTCAATTAAGTAACCCAAATGATTTCTTATTATTGAAAATGGACTAAATGCTAGCATTTGTAAGGATAATTTTAACAGTTTTATTTATTATCCCGAATCCGAAAAGCACTTCCATAAGAAGAAAATTACATTATATGAGACATCTTACTTATGTGCAAATATGAGGTATCACGTTTATCAACATGAACTTGCTAATCACGGGTGATCAGTCCCCAAAAGAGTAGTTCAGTAGTAAATCCAAACATCATTCTCGGTGAGCGCTAGGGTTCGATTATCTCCTCGTCTCCTTCTGGCGTGGACATCGTCAAAAGAAAAAAAATAATCACGGGTGATCGAGATAAATGAATTGTGTTTATGTGACATTTATCGCATTAAATGTGTCTCATTTTTGACATTTAATTCAGATGACAGTATAATCATCCAAATAATAAAGATATTCTTTAAATTATGCAATTAATTGATTAACTTTTCCAAAAACATAATATTAATAAAATAATAATAAAAAAAGCTATAGTAAAACAAATGAAACATGTAAGAGCATTAGCATTTGCTTTACACTTAAGGGTACACCTTTTGGATAATTCCATTGGGGATTATTATTTAAATATCTCCTCAAGTGAAAGGGAAAGGGCAAAGGATGGTGTCAACCACCTTCTCAATTTAAAAGCTTGAAGCTGACATTAGGATGGCCAAACTGAACCGGAACCGGAAAACCGGAAAAGCACGGAACTGGAGCAAACCGGGGAGTAAACCGGAACCGGAGTAACCGGAACCGCCATTTATCCGAGCCGGTTACGGTTCACATAAATGGCGAACCGGACCGGAACCGGACCGAAAATCCCTTGTTTTTCAATAATTTTAAAGGGGGGGACGGAACCGGATTGTGGTAACCGGAACCGTTGTAACTACGGGCCGGTTCAGGGCCACCTATATGCCGAACCAGAACCGGGCTCGAAACCGGTTTTGGCCATCCCTAGCTGACATATTTCATGCAAGTTGAATATAATTGGGCCCTAAATGACCAATCAAATAAAGACAAACAACATATTGGTAATTAAGGCCCACCTCATTTATCATATTAAGGGTATTTAACAGATTCAAATAAGTGTAGTTGGAATGTATAACAATTACTCTCTCCGTCCTATACTTATCGTTACTTATTTTCATTTTAGGCATTTCATACTTATTGTTACTTATCTAAATGTTCAAATTTTTTTCTCTTATCCACTCAGAACAACTATCCATTAACTTATTTCTCTCTCCTGCCTACTCACAATACTTATTTTTCTAACATATTTTTTTAATTCCTGTGCACTTTCATTTGACATTAATAAGTGTAGGATAGAGGGAGTATTTTATATTAAATATTTTGCTCATATCATTTGAAATATACTCCCTCCGCCCCACCTCACTTGAGACCTAAGAGGTAGGCACAATAACTAAGGAAAAAGAATAAAGTAAAAAAAATGTGTGGTAAAAAAAGAATAGAGAGAATGAGTGAGGTAAATAGTAGTGTTGGTTGAATAGATTGAGTGGTAGAAAACGAAGAGAGCGAATGAGTGGTGGGGTGGTTTGAATATAAAATAATAAAAAGATAGCTATTTTGGGGAGTCTCAAGTGAAGTGAGACGGACAAAAATGGAAATAAGTCTCAAGTGAGGTGGGACAGAGGGAGTACAACTTTGTGATATCAAACGTGTCAAATGAAAAAAAAAATGCCTTTTTAAAAATTTAAGCAATTACTCCATCCATCTCAGAGTATATGTCCACCTTCTCATTTACTACATTAAAAAATGGTGGAAGTGATGTAAGTGTGGTGAGTATAAAAGTAAAGTATGAGATAAAATGAGTTGGATGGAATAGTAAGTTGATTGGTGTTGTGAGTACAAAAGTAAAATATGAGAAAAAATGAGTGAAAAGAATAGTAAAGATTTTTTGCGATTTTTAGAAATGAACATATACTCTCTCTGTTTCATGTCACTTGAGATTTATTTCCTTTTTCGTCCGTTCCACGTGACTTGAGATGCCTAAAATGGTAAAGAATATTTACTATTCCTCTCACTCATTTTCTCTTACTTTACTTTTACACTCACAGCACCAATCAACTTACAATTCATCCCACTCATTCTCTCTCCTATTTAGTTTTTCGTACTCACAAACACCTCCTCCCACTATTTCTTTCTCATACTTTTCCTTAATTTGTATGACAAAATTTTTGGTATCAAGTGACATAAAACAGATAAGTATTATGAAACGGATTAAAAAGAAAAGATGGAAAAATTGGTCCTTTACTTTTTTGACTTTAGTGAAACTTATCCAAGAGTAAGAAAAGGTTGTTTGTTGTCTTGGATCAATGTATCCGTATAAGGTCGAGTCTCCGACAAACCTGTCATTCTCTCTTGCCCCATTTTCTTATTTTTGTGTCCAAACAATCATAAGCAAGTGTTTTGTTTCTCAGTTTTTATTGCTTTGTTGGGGGCATTTTTCCACTTTTTTTTCCCCTTGTGATTAGTATTTTAATTGGTAATAATCCTCTCTATTTTTATCCGGTATAAGAGAGTTATAAAGTGACTTGAGTCAAGTTGAAGTAATATTTCATGCCTAAATTGCAACAAAAAAGATAACTCAACTTTAATTTTATGAGTAATTCAATCAATATTTAACCGCAATCTTATTAAAAACTCAACTATTCCCATGCAAACCTGTAATTTTTGTGTCGATAATATTCCACTGAGTTGAATGTTGATTAATATCAATAAAATTTAAAATTGCACAGTAATATCCTTCTGTTTTAGAATAAATGTCATATTTGACAATTTAATATTTTTAAACTTTGACAAAAACTTATGTGAGACGGTATCACACGTGAGACGGATCTTGATGAGAGAGTAAATGTTTTGCCCCCTTATGGGCGGGGCTGGGTAAACCAATTTCCTCTCTCAACAAGATTCGTCTCACCGTGTGAGACCGTCTCACACAAGTCTTTCTCTAAACTTTTAGTTATGTTTCCTTGATGCCCCAATTTATTTATATGGGTAGAGTGACACCTCATATGACATTGCAATGATTGTGCCTATTAAAATGGGTAGTATAGGAAAATCACCAAACTTCATACCCCATTTTTAGCAAGACAACATTTATTTTGGTACAAATGAAAATAAAAATTTAGATATTTATTCCGGAACAGAGAGGGAGTAGAATAAATGAATATGTGCATGACTTTTATAAGCGAGTAACACAGTTTTGAAAAATGTTGCTACCTCTGTTTCAAAATACATGTTGTTTTAGAATTCTTCTCACATATTAAAAAATACAATAAATACATATAAAAAAATTTATATACCCATAAAAGAATCCAAATACTTAGATAATTAAATGCTTAAACAAGATATTGTTCGTGTTTAATGAATGAGGATATAGTTAGAAAATAAGAGTAACATGTCTTGAAAA